>JABUQX010011292.1:0-17500 GCA_015478945.1 Trachelipus rathkii | reverse complement strand
GGGTGCAGCAGCCCGTGGGTAATGACAATTTTTCTTAATTAAGCAAAAGATGTATAACATGGGCATACCATCATGTAATGAAAATTAAAAATTTTAAAAATAAAATAAAACTCTAAACTGATACTGTGTAACTTTCAAAACTGGTTATAATTATTATTTTATTTTTTTTAAAAATATAGCATATATAACATGATTACTTTCTATAAATATGAAGTAATGCAAAAGAATGATTAGTAATAATACTGTCAAATTAGGATTTAAGTTTCAATATAAATTTAATTTTTTTTTTATGTATAAAGTTTATTTCATTATAAAGAGGATCGTAAAAATCATATGATTTCCAAATAATTTTTATGTTTACTTCAACTTAATTTTATTGAGCTTTATGCAAATGGAATTTTATAACCAAGCTGTCAGTGTCATATATCTAAAAAATGCATTCCATGTTTCCCTTTTGCAATAATAACCGTACACATTCTTGAAAAAAAGGCAGGATATACTCGTTTCAGTATTTCTAGTAATTGTTTTGGCTCCCTTTTTCCTGGCAAGGTTCCAGATTTTTTAAATCTAGGAAATTGCAATTGTAGGGACTCAAAGTGAATTGCTAATAAGAGCGTACTTGAGACATTCTTTCGTCATCAGATCTTTTCAGTTTTGGCATTTGATGACAAAGAGAAAAACTTTTCAAAGTTCAGAATTACAACGAAATAAAAAAATCAGTATCATTATTATTTATTATTATTATTTTACTTACACTTTTTTCCCGCTTGAGCGGGGTAGTGGTACGTACAGCCTCTCTCATTCACACTTCCTCTCATCTCGCCCTCACCCACCTCCTCCACCCCACTCTATCTCTCGCCAACACCCTACCCTCTTCCTCCCTCATCCCTCCCTCCTCCAGCATCTCCTTTATTCCATCCATCCACCTCCTTCTTGGTCTCCCCCTTCCTCTCCTTCCTATCCCCTCCGCCTCCCAAACTCTCCTAACCACTCTCTGTTCCTCCATTCTCACTAGATGCCCATACCATCTCAGCATTCCCTTCTCCGCTCTTCCCACCAACCCATTCCTCCAATCACATCTCTCCCTCACCACCCTATTCTAATCCTCTCCTCTTGACCTCTTGACCTCTTGAACACCTTCATCTCAAATACTTCCAACTTCTTCCTGGACCTGGTATTCAACCCCCACGTTTCACACCCATACTAACACCGCTGGTACGCAAAATTTTTTAACATACTTATCTTAACTTTCTGTGATAAATCCCCCCCTGTCCATAACTTCTTTCAGCTCTCAAGCACTCATTCCTTCTCCTACTCTATGTTCAATCTCCTCCTTCATCCCTCCCCCCTACCCAAGTCCATCCCTAATATTCTAAAGAATCTTTACTTCGTCCAATACTACCCCCCCTACTCTAACCTCTGAACCCCCTCCCCCCTCCTATTCACATACACACATCCATATATATATACACTTTTACTCTTACCTGGGTTATTTTAAAGCCCTTTTTGTCCACACATTCTTCTCAAACTCCCTGCACAAATACCTAGCCTTCCGCGTTCTTCCGCCACAAGGCCAGTATCGTCCTGCAAACCAGTATCATGTGTTCACTTCCCTTTATCTGTATCCCATTCTTGATCACATTCCACCCCTCCTCCCCTCCCTCAACCATTCCTCTTGAAAACTCTCCATAAACCAAAATTTTGAAAATTTTCATAGAAGACATACACACCCCTGCCTCAATCTTCTCACCACCCCAAAACATTGTCTCATCTCTCCCCTCCTAACACTCTCCCACACATTCTACTATTCCTATAAAAGGCCCTATACCTTTTACCTAATTTGATCCCCCACTCCATCTTCCTCCAGCACCTTCCATAATTTCCCCTCTTCACTCTATCATATTCCTTCTCTAAATCTAAAAAACAACCACCATACACTTCCCTTTCCTCTCTATACTTTTTCCACAAGCATTCTTTAGTGTAACACTTGGTCCACACACCCTCTCCCTCCCTAAATCCTCCTTGTTCTTCCCCCATTCCTCCCTCCGTTAACCCTCTCACTCTCTCAATCATTATTCTCCCATACACTTTCCCTACCACACTTAAAACACCTATACCTCTATAATTCCCACGTTCCATCCTATCCCCTGTCCCCTTGATACAGGGACCTCAAAACACCAATTCTCCCAATCCTGTTGTACTCCACCCTCCTCCAACATATATAAAATAACCTATACAGCATTCCTCCACCCTTATACCTCCCTTCTGCAACATTTCCATTCTCACACCATCCAACCTGCCGACTTCCCTTTTTTCCTTTATCACGGCCCTAATAATTTCCACCCCATTTGTATTCATCCTCCCCCTCCCTCCCCCATTCATTCCCCAAACCTCACCTCTTGCAAATCTTCCTCCCCTCCCCACCCACTTCATTCAAGAATCCACTAAAATACTCCCCCGACCTCTTCCTCACCCCTTCCTCTCCTCCTATCCACTCCCCATCTCCTCCCTTAATCCTCTCCCCCGAACCCCTCCTTTATCTTCCTTTTTCATTCACTTCTTTTCCAGAACATCTGACTTCCCGATTCAAAAATTTTCCGTCACTTTTCTACACCACTCATCTTTGCCTTCTCTTCGTCCTCTCCACCGCCCTCTTTTGCTCCACTCTAACCCTTTCTATATTCTCCAGGCTTTCCTCTCTCTACTTCCAACCACTTTCACATAAGCCTCCTTTTCCTTTTCACCACCCACCTTCACCTCCTCATTCCACAATTCACTCCCTTTCCTTCTGCTCGCACCCACCCTTTTTACTCACCATACCCTCTAGCTCTTCACATACTGCCCTCTATTAAACTCCTGCCACTCCCGCCTCCACCCTCCCCTATTAGCCTGTCCCTCTCACGTCTCTCCACCTATCTTCCATACCTCTTTCCTAAACTCCCTCTTACACACATCTCCTCCCAATTTTTCCACCTTTGATCACCTTCTACTCTCCCTTTCTTCTCCCTATCCCTAACACTCACACTCTCCTCCACACCCTATATCTAGCAACCACCAAATAGTGATCCGCTATCCCCCCTCCCCGCCCCCTCTAAATACATTTACCTCTAGCAATCTGCTTTATCCTTTCCCATTTACACACACATAAACCAGTACCCGCCCTCACCCCCGTTATCTCACTCTTCCATGTATACTTATGATCTTCACTTTTTTTTTAAACCAAGTATCCCCCACTATCTTCTTCTTTCAGCCACACAACTCTAAAACAGACTTTCTTCCCATTAAACACCATCTCCCCTACCCCCAAATGGTCCTATATTCTTTCCCAACCCCCTCCCTTCTCACTCTGCATTCAAATCTCCCAATAGACAAAATTTTATCATTTACCCCCAAAACTTTCCCAACACTCATTCAACTCACTCCAAGATCTTTCTCTCTCCTCCTCCCACTCAATTTTCTGGTGCATATGCGCATACAAAAACCCACATAATTTCCCACCCAAATTTCACTTTCACCCACATTCTCCTGGAACTCACCTGACTACACACACCCTTACCTATAATCCCACACCTCATTTCCTCATAACTATTCCCCACCCCTTCCCTCGCCCTCACCCTCTCATTCACCACCATTTCGTACCCCTTGTATTTTTCCAAAGTTTCCAAGATATTAATTCCTTCAACTTAGTTTCAGTTATCCCAGCACATCCAACCTTTTTTCTACAAACTTAACCCCACTCCCTCCCTCTTCAAATCCTCCCGTTTACCCCCCTCCGTTCATACATTGCCCACTCTAATTAACTCTCCTCCTCCCCATCTTTTCCCTTCTCCTTTATACTATACTCGCTCAGGCTGCACGCTTATGTGAGGACCTCCCCCCCCTATTAAGTTCCTCCAACACTCACGGCCACCACCCCCGCTCACTAAAACCCTTTATTACCCAGTATAAAATCATATTGCGATGTTATCATCTTGCATGATTATTTGATCTCTAAGTTTATCGTGAAGTAGTTGTGCTCTAAACCAAAATATCACCTAAAAAAAAAACAAAAATTATATACAATTATATCCAAATATATACGATTATATCTATCTATTAAATCCTAGAATAATTAAACTTATTATAAAAATTCTTAAATAAATCGACGTGATGATTTGTGTGGGTAACACAAATTTAAATATAATAAAGTTGCTTTAACATCATAAACCATAAAATCTACTATTCACTCTAAAATCTACTATAAAATTTTTTTTTTATTATTTATTAATTTAAATTACTATAATTTAATTATTCTATTACATAAAATCCTTTAAAAGGTAACACAATTATAATTAAAATTAATTTAATTTTCCACCTCACTAATAACTTATACATGATAGATAAATTTTATATTATCATTATCTATTTCCTTCTTTGTCCTTCTATCTCCGAGATTACAATAAAACTCCATAATTATGTCAAATTATTATTACAACTCTTTCTCCCATTAATTACTGTACTCCCAGCAATTTATACAACTTAATATATCGTTATTAAAAACATATAATATATGAACACAAGAAAAAAGACTTTTCTTTTATATTGCTTTTTAAAGACATAATCCACTATAAATATGCACCTGTCCACAAATTTACCAAGCACCGGCAGCTGTATACTCACCTCCATGATTGTTCGGAGTCTACGATATGATTTAGAAATAAAATATATTGTAGACTATGACGTTTAATTATAACTGCGTTGAAATGACTAATAACAAAATTTCTATACACAGATTATTGCTTCTATGAATTATTGGTTCCCTCTTGTTTTGAGGTTGTGAAAGTTCTTAATTCGTTTCCCTTTTATCGACCGCTTCTCGTAATGAGTGAATTACTCTTGATTCTTTCTTCTTTACCTGTCTCAACTCAATCGTCATATCGTAATCGTCGTGCTACTGCTACAGTGCCCAATTACTTCACCACGTCAACAGTAATGAGAAAGTGCTTATCTTACGAAATTCAGTCGATAGCGTAATGACCAGCACAGAACATCACATGCTATAGCCCATCAACTACTTACTGATCTATACGCTTACGCGCTACAGCCAAACGTATTACGTCAATCCTTTTCATTGACGTTATAGCGGCCACATAGCGAATCATTTCCTGCGGAACCTACTGGTCCGCTTCGTTTATGCTCATGAACTACTTCATACACAACCTGTTCTGCGACCCTGCGTCGGGGTTATTATCCGGCGGAAAAACAAGTGACTTCCCGATAATATTTTAAGTTGTATGATGTAATACACTATTCGAGCATTGAAGTAGCTTAACGAACATCCATATACTCTATGCTATACTACTTAATGGCGGCCCCGGGGAACAGAATCCGCTTATTTACCGATAATTACTATCAATGGTAAAAATACCACGCCAATAAAATAAAATTGGCCCCGAGGGGCTTTCCAGCTCCGCTCGCTTGAGCTCGCTACGTTTGCCTGGGTTTACCAGGCGGAAAAAAAGGCCGCCGAAAAATAACTTGATGATGAAACAGGGCGCGAAATAAGCCATCAACGTAAAAATTGGCATGTTTAAAAATTGAAATATGTCATTTGAACAATTATAACATACAGTAAGGTTTAAGAGTCGAAGCCAGCAACAGATTTACCTATTCACCTGCTCTGAATATAAGTATCGCTATATTTTATTTTAAGCATTAGGTCAGACGTAACATTTTTATTCCGAAACCTCTGAACAATTCCCATTTTTTAGGCAATGGTTTGATTTGTCTTCATTAACGAAAGGATCCTCATCAACGTCATGTCATTCTCGAGATTTCTACACAGGACTGTACAGGAAAAAATGTACAAGTGGAAACGTACATGAATAAAAGTGTATGAATTTCCAGTGGTGCCACGCTATTACAAAAACCTATTAGAGGAAAGAACTGACCTTTTTCAACTAATCCAAAAAAACGTAATCTTTTTTACACAAAACGGGAAAAGACAATCATCGTTCAAAATGAGGAGTGCGTTAAATACGAAGAGTCATTGGAAGTCTAAATGGGGGGGGAACTGAGTTTCAAATTAACTGTTGGAGTCATTGAAGTTATTGTGAGTGAGTCAATCACTGTGAGTCGATAAATTGAGAAACCAAAGTCTTTATTGCCTCAATAAAATAGATGGATTCGATCATTCGACAATAGCAAAGGCCAAATATAATTGCTTTGAAAAATATTCTCTCTCTCTCTCTTCTCTCTCTCTCTCTTCTCTTCTTCTCTCTCTTCTCTATATATATATACTACTCACTATACTATATAATTTTATATATATATATAATTATATTTATATAATATTTATATAAAATATATATATATTATATTATATAATATATTATAGTATATAATATGTATAGATTATATATTAAATTATAATATATAATATATAATAATATATATATATATTATATATATAATATATATATATAATATATATATATAATATTATTAATATATATATATATATAACTATAATAATTAATATATATATTATATTATATACTATATATTATATTTATAATAAATTATAATATATTTATTAATGTATAATATTATATCATTATCCTATATATTAAGTAAGTTGTGTTTATTACATTCCACTTATCAGATTGCAATTGATTTCCAAACAACATTTTATTTGATTAAAAAGAATAAAACAAATAATAAATTACTATTATGATTAAAATAGATCAAATAAATAATATAATTATAAATAGTATTAGTAATAATAATAAGCATGTACTTTGTTAATATATATAAATAAAAAACAAAATCAAATTATTTAAAATATTCACATGTATTATTATATATACCTTAATACGTTATTACTATATATATAACTCACGAACTTATAATACCTAAAACCCAATAAATATAAACTGATTAAAATTAAGTATATATGTACATATATTTTATTTCAACTTATCTCAAATATATTTTTTATTCAATAATAAGATCTACCGTACTTCACAACTATAAAATTTACCAACATAGCTTAAGCGAAATAAAGTAATTACGATTATAATTAGTGTTTACGCATTGATGTTGTGAGATTATGTCGTCCAAGTCATTTTACCCGTAGAAAAAAAAATAAAGAAACAAAAAACACAATTATATATATCCATAGTGATCGCAGCAAAAATAGATAATATGAATTAACATAAATTAGTTTCTCTCGTCACTTATTAAACAGAATTAGAATTTTATGTTATTACATTATCAATTTTAATATGTGATTATATTCCTAAGATGTTGTATAGTTTACCTGGCATTAGTATGGGAATATGAGGGCGTGTAAATGTATAGCATATTAATATATATATATATATAATAATTATTTATATAATAAATATAAATATATAATATATAATATATATATATATAATATATTATATATATATATTATAATATATATATAAAATATTATTATTAATATATATATTATATATTATATAGTATATATATATTTAATTATATAATTATATGATAATATTAATATATATATATATATATAATTATATTATATATTAACTATCTGACATAGTGTTATATTATATTGTGTATCTCCATCAGAGGGACTGACTCACTCTCTAACACTAAGTGTGTGCTAGCGTCTCCTTGCCTGTGCTTCTGCGTCGTTCCTGGTTTGCACCGATTTGGAGTCACTCAACATAGGATAAATCTCTGTCCTTAAATGTATCTACTAACACTCTTCATATATAGATTATATATAATTCTCTATTCCTTTAGATATCGATAAAGTAATTACGTTATCACTCGTTAAACTAAGGCCCCATTTCTTTTAATGAGATGGTTTTCAAAAACATATATACCTTAACAATAAGTACATTCAATAAGACTATTTTACTTATTATTTTAAATAATAATATTAAAAATACAAATTATGACTTATTCTAATCTCATATCTGAAAAATGCTCATCTCTAGAAAAACTCATATCTCGGAAACGCGTCGATATAGACACTAGTTAACTCCCATTCACGATATTACGACATCTTTTTTCATCTTACCACACGCCATAAATACATAGTAAAAAGTTAGCCGTGGATTCACGAAAATAAAAATTTCTTACATATGTAATACGGATTATATATATAATATATAACAATAAAGATATATATAACTAAAAACTAGATATATAAATATATATATATATATATATATTAGGTATCTGTAATAATATTAAATAATATAATTATGAATTAGATAGAGTAAGCACTAATAATAATGATATAATAATTTAAAGTTTATTTTAAATGATTATATATTCATATATTCGATAAGTCACTCATATGAGACCACATAAATAATTTATAAATGACTATTAAATACAATTTAACATACATCGACTTATATCATTAATCATCACTATTTAAATCAATTTATTTCATCAAGTTTATGTAGTAGAGATATATAGAACGAACAAATAAAGATTAGTTAACATCTTATGATACTACTATAATTAATAAATTACAATAAATCAATAAATTATATAATATAGAGAGGAGGACATTATAGATAAATACATATTAAGGCAAATAAGTACACGCTTTAATAAAAATGCGATCTAATTGTATACATAACATATGATTTAAACTAGGTAACTGAGATAAGAATTAGAGAGTATCGAATCCTATGAAATAGGGATAACTTTAACTTTAACTAACTTTAATTTAAGTTTTTTTAAAATAATATAGTTTTTATTGTATTGTAACATGTATTCTGTCTCATATTTTTTTATTTGTATTTCATATTTATTTTTTAAATATATATTCTCCTTTTGAACAAAAAGTACATAATCATTTCTTGAAGAAAATAGAATATAGAATTCTGTAGTGTATTTAGTTTATTCCTCTACATTGTCCTAATTCTTGTACACATTGCGTAATTTTATTATATGGAAAATTTGTGAAAAATCCCATGGCGTGAGTTGACCTCAGGGTTAAGAGCATATGAGAGACAACCCCAGGGTAAAGATCCGTGAGAATTCCCCAACGCACCCTCAGGTGATTTTTATTACCAATATAAAATTCCCTCTCACTCAACTCCCCCGATCTTCCAATTCAGTTACCCGAATAAAAATATCAATAGAGAACATTTTCGTGCAGATATATAAATGATCCCATATATAGGGGGCTATATTAGATGATAGGGGGAGTCTTGGTGAGGTACGGTCTGGGGGATCTAGTATTATATAATTATATATTATAAAATAATTTATTTTTTATATATTTATTATAAAATTAATATTTTTATATTATTATATATATAATTTAATTATATTATATATTAATATATTAATGAAAAATTTTGTTCTAAAGTTATTACAGGTACTTTCCATAAAAGTATAATGAAACGTACTTTTCCACACACTTCCGTAGAGTGAATTTGGGATAAATCTATACAATGTTCCTAAAATAGGTTCATGGAGTCCTTTGAATCTCTTTTTCAAACTAAGCTACGAGCGAACGAAACAAAATTCGGCATTTATATGATAGTACGTTTTTAATGAGGAAACAATTATTTTAAATCTTAAATTCATATTGTTGGAAACTGCAAATCCTTGAACTGATGGATTTAGGGAGTCCTTAACAAGTAGATTGAATCACTTTTTTTCTTGACATCTAACAAATTTTTTTAGCCCATTTTTTTATTTTTTGTTTAAACAAACACTAAAATTTAACCTCCACATTGCTCAAATGTATGTAAAATATATCTATTTATTGTATATTAGCATTGTTCAAAAATGGGTCAACGATAAAACTTGCAACAAATCAGTCTTCGTCTACTACATACATCACATCATCACCTATCCTATATAACCTATAAGCATTAATATCATCAATTAAATGAAATCAATTTAACTTCTCCAAATATAATATCTACGTCTCTTTATATTAAAAATCATATTATTATTATTACGTCATACTAGAAAAATATATAATAAAGTCTAAAAAAAATTACTTAAATTTAATTAATATTATACTACCTATTTTTATATTAGATAAATGCAGTATATATTAAAATAAACTATAGTCAGTTGTCTAAGCTGACCATAGTCTACATTGTAATCAAATGGAACCAAAATATACAAATGAATCTGAGCCTTAGATCGAGTATTTACTCAAAATAATAATATTATAATAATTTCTTATATCAACTACTATACTTATACCTATACCATTATACCCTCAAGCTCCTTATACAGACCCAACGAAAACAAAACATGCAGACGACCCATATATGCCATAAACCTAAAATTATTCTGAGATTATTATGAAATTATCTCTCTCCAGGTTCTCTACTAAGTCTATTTTTCAAAATATGTAATTTGAGTGAAAAGCCTCGCTCTCCATATAATTTCTTCAATATTATATAATAACATCAGAAGGTATAAAAAATTCTGGGAATATTTTGTATTAATATAACAAATTATTAACACTAAATATTAAAAGAGGTATAGGCCTGCATGATAGATTTTTTTAATCAGGGCTTTAACACGAGCACGGCGAATGCCACAGGATAAAACTGACACCATTACATAATTCTATTCTTCTATAAATTCAGGATAGCCTTAAGATTAATAAGAGACTTGAAACAGTAATAATAATACCTACTAGTGAGAGAGCCTCTGTAAAGATACTCCGTGTTCCACTTTATAAAGTATAATCTACCTAACTGTTTATTTATCTTACTAAGTCCTGCGTGATTAATTATATACTTGTTAATAGACTCCTACACATATCGATGACACTACCTCAGGCTTTGCGCCTCTCGGTAGGCCTTGGTGGTATGATAAGGTCTGATAATAGACTTATATTATTTATAAGTATTTAACATTATGACAGTTAAAATTATACTTGTAAGAGAATTATAAAAATTTTGAAGCGATATGGAAAATCGAAAGTTAAATATTGAAGAAGCATTGGTAATTTAATATATATATAAGTTATTTATTGGTAGATTATATTATCTATATAATTTTAAAAAAGTAAAAATATTTATTTAGATTAGAATATATGAGCTTTATATGCTAATATTAGCCAAAAAAAGGTAGCTTAAATACAAAATAATATAATATTAAAAATTATAATTCTACTTCAGTGTTATATTTTTTTTTATGAGCAATATTTTTTATATATATATATAATATATATATTAATAATTAATATATATTATTAATATTATAGTATATATATAATATATATATATATTTTAATGTTAGTATGTTCTACCCTTCAAGTTAAAAGCAACTCAGCAGGATTCAAACGACTCTGCAGGCGAGCTCACTAATTAATTGATGAAATGCATAGGTAAAGCAATATACAAATCTGCACTTTTAATAAATAATAGTGAAATGGGCCTAGTATATATATATAGACCAATACCTAATATACTATAAATATTGAACTATATATTTAATTTTATTGAATATATATAACAACTATATAATAATTTGAGTACTTGAGATATATCCAATATAGATAATTAAATACCCTCCCTAACAAAATAATAAATACATAACTATTTTTAATTAAATTCTCAGCCTTTAAATAAATATGCGAAATATATGGTTAACCCTAGAGAGATATTAACGTTTATAATAATTTGGGTAGGAAATTTGGAGTGGTACGATAATAATAAATAAGAGATACACCTTTTTTATAAAATAATACTGATATAATAATATTTTATATCTGTTCTAAAACTTTGAAAACTTTTTGATATGAGTAATATTTACTTCAAAACTTTATATAAAAATCTTATATACCTTTAATATCTTTTAATATAATATTATATATATAAATAAGTTTATTTAATAAGTTTAATAATTAACAGAATCTAAAACATTTGAAATATAATATAAAATAATATCAATTAATTAATATTAATTAATTAATATTAATAATATACTATATATATATATATAATAATAATTATATATATATATATTAAATATAATAAAATATATATATTTAATTATATATATAAGTAAGAGTTAGAGATGATATGAAATAATAGTATAATATTAAGTATGAGAGAGAAAGTAGAGATAAGTAGTAGAGAGAGAGAGAGTGATAGAAATTTTTTGTAAGTTGCACAAATAGTTACATTCTCCTAGAAACTTAAAGGAAATATGTAAATAAAAGATATGCTCTCAAATTATACTCAAGTGATTGATATTTAAACATTTTCCCATAGATAAGAGAATGATCGTTACAGGTATATTTTAACTACTTATTCACATACCTCTAGAGTGTTCTTTTTCATTAATACGCTTGTCACTGAGAGAAAATACATTCAGTTATTCCTTTTAATTTCTCCCTGTGTGAATCGTCTCCACTACTTCCCCTGAGACCTCCTATTTTACAACTCTCAACCATGTTATCCCTCCCGCCGCCCAATTTTCCGGGGATAGCGGTTATCAGACAACCGAGTAGATTGCCTCCCCACATGGCCTCGCTACCCTCAGCTCAGTCTTATTAAGTATAATCGCATCTCGTTACTCTTTGTACCTTTTGTTATTTGAGTAATTCACAAATAGAATTCTAAAGGAAAAGTTGAAAACAAAGTGCGCTAGTATATTAAGCACCAACAGTCAAATTTAAACGGAGAAGGGTAAAAATAAAGGGTATTATATGTGAGGCTATATTTAGTACTTCTTTTAGTATAGTTATACGACGAGATATCTTGCGATAATAATAATTGAAAATTTAAAAGTATTTTCATTTAATGAAGATAATTAAAGATGAGAAGGAGAAAAGACAGGAGGGAAGACTAATATTATAGCCTAGGATGATAGTAAGATCTATGAAGAGAGGAGGCGATGCGGAGACCATAAGAATAAAAAACGATTCTATGTTAATTATATTATAATATATATTATTAAAGAATGAGAAAGTGAGAATTGATAATTTTCATTCGTAGAGAGCGTGAGAGTGAGACTGAGAGGAGAGAGCATGTGAATTAAAGCCATTCTCGCATTACTGTAACGAGCATGTTACTTAGATTAGAGCACTATATTGATCACCCGCTCGCTGCTCCAGTAGATAGTTATTATGTTTATTTGAGTATAGTAATACATGTTATATATAAACTCTCATAGCTATAAGTTTATCCTCATTTTGAACGATTCATATGGATGCTATACTATAAATTACATTTTATCAAGGTAAGCAACATGAGTGGGGAACAACCCCAGATATGTGATTCATAAATTCTTAACTTCGTCTATCTTCATTTTTTTGCATTAACATTAGTTCTATATTTTTTTTTTCGCACGTTTAGTAATAAGTAATTCAATTATTCACTGGAAATCTATCTAGAAATTCTACTTACCATCCATACATTCTCTAAAGCTACATATGTTCTAATCTGATAATCTAGACTATTATCGTTTACGTCTGTGTCTTTCAATGCTGTACTAGTAATAGTGTTCTCCTTAATTTGAGTGAAATAACTGTATATGATATCTGAAATTCGGAAACTATACTTATAGTTGACTATGAATGTGGCCTACGCACAACCCCTCTCACTATAGATAAATTAGGCCTTGATACTATATCTAAACATTATCGTAATAATCTATGAAATTTGTCAGTGATTCTCAAAATATAAGAAGATAATTTGAGGAATAGAGAACGAGTGTATAAAATTGAAATTATATCGATATATAAAAGATATAAGAAAATCGATATATCGAAACGTAATCGACATCAGATTATCGTCACCGTATAGGATTAGTTTGAAGAACGACTGGTTTAAAAATCATATATCGAATATGAACGAATACACAGAACTATGTATAAAGGAAAAAAATACAGATAATAATCGAAGACATAATAACAGAATATTCAGATATATCGTAGACCGTAGGGGAATGGAGAGATTATAGTTGCCTAGAGCATTAATTCAAAAGAATGACTGTTAATGAGGATAAAGGGGATTTTAGAAAAATGATGTATATAAAAAAAAGGTTAAAAAGATAAAGGAGGAATCACGCCTGGCCTATTTTTATCCTCGTTATTAAGGAGGCCATAAAGGAGACACGCATAAAACCTGCGGACACAAAAAAAAGCATGTATATATTTTTTCGGGGAAGAGTGATTTTATCAAGTCATAATCGAACATTCTACGCACGGAGCGATTAGAGAGATTGTGATTTTAGTATGTTGATGATGCTCTGTTGTATAATGATAGATAATATAAATCTATAAGTCCTAAATCTATAAATTTAAAAATTTTTCATCATCATTATAACTCTTCTCTCCTTCTCTCACTTTTCTTATCATGCTCCTAGTTATAAACTTTTCTCCATTTTTCTTTTCAAGATTTTTCAAATAATTATGGATTTTAACGATATTATTAATATATACTTATATACTTTATATAATTGGTGTACTTTATATATTCATTTACTAATCATAATTTCTCTTATATATTATTATATATATGAGTGTAAGTGTACTTGATTCATCAGAAATAAAGGCACTTCCCAGTATAAATTTGAATGTGTTTTTACTATTCCCAGAATTTATATCTTATAGGCCGTTTCAAATTTTCCTAGAATTTCTTCCTAATATATATATATATATTAGTGAATCTGTATTAAGTAATTATACTATGTGTAA
This sequence comes from Trachelipus rathkii, assembly GCA_015478945.1. Classification (NCBI taxonomy): domain Eukaryota; kingdom Metazoa; phylum Arthropoda; class Malacostraca; order Isopoda; family Trachelipodidae; genus Trachelipus; species Trachelipus rathkii. Next base: position 2,814 of record JABUQX010011292.1, on the reverse strand, counting down.
TCATTATGGTTAATCTCCAATTTTGGCTTCTAATTACAGGGAAAATACTGAAAAAAAACTTTAATTAGTTATATAATTATTTTACTATAGATGGCGTTTTAATAAACATTTTTCCACAGTACAAATCCTCTACCTTTCTATGGATATGCTCTGAAAAAGACTAAACTGTCTATGTGTTATTACACATTAAAATAACATCAAATCCTATATACATTTGGAATACAAGCGGTAATAGAATATATTTGAAATTTTATGGAAAATTGTGAAGCTTATAACTGTTTTCTTTTTGGTACCAAGTTGTTATTTCTATCTATTTTAACTAGTATATAAGTCTTTCTTCTTTAATACCTGGTACCCCAAAAACAATTCCCTACGGCATGTAAAACCGCCACGAAAATTTATAGGAAAAGGATATCTCCATCTGTGGTTTCTTAAGATAGTTGCTCTCTGTTAATTAGCAGGCGACCGAAGCCGGGGGATACGGATTGTCCAACTCTTCTCCCCTCTTCAATATTCCTCTACTCGTTGCACGACTTGCATTTGTATAGCACCAACTTCCCTCTAAAGAACAAAAAGAGAGAGGAGAACCACAAGAGCTTCTCATTTCCACACAAATTTCATACGCCCATTCCAACTATGTGGTTATAGTTTTACTTGAACCTATCGTAATTTTCGAAAGATAATCATGCGTGGTGTTTGATAGCTGTTATGCTTGTAATAACAATATAAAAAAAAAAACTGACGTAGTTAGAAAAATAATTAAAAATTTACAATAATACCCTTACTATATATAAATCAACATCACTCGGTCCATCTTTTTAATTAATTAATCTTTCCTGTTTTATATGATTAAACAATTTCTTATATTTTTATTATCTATCCAATTTAGCCTTCCCCTATTCTCTCCCTTGCATATATATTAAAGATATTTGTAGTGATTTTTATAGCATTTATTGCTCTGTGCATATTATATATAAATATAATTATGTACATAAATTTTTTACAACTCTCTAGTATGAATAATCCTATTTGGTGAGTCAATGACATATAATAATATATCGTATAATTTGGTTAAATTCCATATTTATACTTGTTTATCCTCAAACGAATCATTGGTAGATTAAATGATTAGTGTTAATTGGCAAATTAAGTAAATTTTGTACGAGATATTTTTCTTAGTTAATTAATTTTAAGTATATATTATATATTATATATATCCTCAAATTTTTTATGGTATGACCTATTTCCTTATTGAATGTTTAGAATTGGATCTACTTAAAAAATAACCACCAGATTTTCCTACAATTGTTATTGAGATAAAATAATTGTGTATTATGAGACTGATATATAGGCTCTCTTAATAAAGAAATCTTGTAAAAGAAATAAATATTTCATTTAAATTTAAAGCGATGAGAAAATAAAGAATGAAAAAATAAGTTTTGACTAGGCTGTTAATGAGGAGTAAAAATTAACATTTAGAACTAAGCCAATGTTTCTTCTCATTATATAAGGACACCTATCCAGCCTTTCTCATTAACCTTTTATTACGCAATTAGGTGAACTATGTTGTTGTGCTCTGTAAATCTATTCTTTTATTCTAAGAATGGATCCCAACACGTATATGTTACAGATATTATTTGCTTTTTTCTACAATATGTCCACTAAGAGGATGTAGCGTGCTTAAATGTTCCATGTTCTAGTCTCATCGCTCACATTATTATACTTTTCATAGATGATATGAAATTTCCGTTTTTTTCGTGCTAGTTCATGTCGTGTATCTAGATTAAGTTAATCCCTTTTATGTACTTTATTGAACGTTATGAAAAACCATCTATAATATACAATTAAATCCCTCTGAGTCTTTTGATTTCTCTAGTATAATTCAGTAGTTTTTCTCAATAGCAATTCTAAGTCTCTATTTTCTTCGGATTAGTAAATCTATTTCATATCCCATAATCCCATATCTACCAATAGGTACGTAGTTGGCTTAAACTCATCGCGGTTGAGATCATAACTCAACTCCTTATATCTAAAGATATAAGTGGGTAAACCACCTGTATCTCGACTCATAACTCTCTTATTATTATGTAAGTTTGAAGAATATACCTTAAAGTTTTACTCCCCACTAACCTATCATAAGATGTAGTTAAATATCCCTTTGGTAGTCTCATTAGTCCAATGATTAACGTTGACGTATGTAAGTTTTACATTGTGACCAAGCTTTGATATAGTGTGTGCTATATTACTTATTTCGTTCTCCATCATTGTGAGTCATGTTTTAATAATCCTCGTAGTTTGCATTTAATTATACCTATCTTAGATATTTGTTGTATAGAATAATCTACTTTACTGTTTCGTGTACTACGCATAACCTGAGGCAAGATCCGTGCACTTTAAATTCTCCGGGTGATAATTAGTTTTATAGTTTCTCTTGTATACCAATATATGCACGACTTTTTTCTTATTTTATTTTAAATTGTTGTAATCATTATCTTTTATTCTCCTTTTATAGTGCAAACGAAAAAAAAAAAGAAAGGCATGTTTACGTTTTTTCTTGTTCCTGCTCCTTATTAATTGAAGCAATAATTTGTACACAATTTAAAAAATTAATTTTCGCATAAATTGTATATCTTTTTTTAAATTTCTCCATATTCTAATAATTCAAATTTTGAAAGGTTTCCCAAAAATCACTTTGTTTTATCAAAACAGTGTCATAGAATAATAGAGATGTGATCTTCATTTCCAAACTTACTTTAGAGCACAAAAATAACATCATCTTCTATTGGCAAGATAGACTTAGTTGAAAAAATTTCA
>JABUQX010011291.1:20000-31552 GCA_015478945.1 Trachelipus rathkii | reverse complement strand
GTGCTGAAGGAGAAAAATGTAGTTTGGGATATAAGATAAGAAAGGTGCATAGCAGGAGTGAATGGTGGGATTTTGTGAGGGATTATCGTTGTGGGTTTTGCCCAGGGAATGAACCCCATATTGACGAGATACCACAGTGAGGGTCCGTCGCACTCTCGTGAAACCTTTGGGTGTATTTTTCTAAATGCGACTAATTCTCACTTAAGGATATAACGTCTCTCGGGACGGTAAAGGGGAGGGGAGTAGTATCACAGGGATTCCGGACGTGTTGGTCATTTTGACCACAGCGCTTTTTACCTGGCCTTGACCTTTTTCGAGCTCGAATTTTTACCTGCCTTGACCTTTTTGGGCCTTTACCTTTTTGGGCCTTGACCTTTTTCGACCAACCCTTTGGTCTTCCTGGGTCATTTTGGCCCACGGTATTTTTTGGCAACCCTAATTTTTTGGCAACCCTAATTTTTTCGGCAACCCTAATTTTTGCAACCCTTCGAAGAAGGGTTGCGCCAAACGGTTGCGTAAGCAACCGTTGTACGTACCCCACCCTAATTTTTTGACCAACCCTTTGGTCTTCCATGGGTCATTTTTTGCCCACGGTAATTTTTTGTCCTTCCTTTAGGGGCTTAGCCCTATTTTTTGATATTTCGATCACATCTACACACGTGCGCGTGCGCGCACACACACACACACACACACACACACACACACACCCTTGCCAGATACCATGGGTCATTTTTTGCCCACGGTAATTTTTTTGTCCTTCCTTTAGGGGCTTAGCCCTTTTTGATGTCTTAACCTTGTTTGACCATGATATTTCGGCCTTGACCTTGCAGATACCATGGGTCAATTTTGGCCCACGCCAATTTTTAGCCCACTCGTGGACCACCCGTCACATATTTCGTTCCTAACTTGAACGCATGTATGGATCTATCCTAACTTGAACACCTACACACCACACACACACACACACACCACACACACACACACACACACACACACACACACACACTTACACTTATACACACATTCACTATGACACTTATACACACATTCACTATGACACTTACATTTACCCATAGACACTTACATTTACACTTATAAACACGTACAAACACACTGCCAACCCTTTGGACTAGTCCATGGGTCAATTTTTGACCACGGTAATTTTTTGTCCTCCCTTTAGGGACTTAGCACTTTTTTTGATGTCTTAACCTTGTTTGACCATGATATTTCGCCTTGACCTTATGCCAATGACCATGGAGGGCAATTTTTTGCCCCACGCTTAACTTGATGGCTTTGATGCGTTCCCAATCACATCGTAAGAAGTATCTAGTTGATTTCTATTAGTTTCTATTGCAGTATTAGATGAGTGCTAGGAGAGTTTCCATGTGACTTTCCAATGAGTGCCAAGTGAGTGGCCAATGAGTGCAAGTGAGTGCCAATGAGTGCCAAGTGAGTGCCACATAGTGCCAAGTGAGTGCAACATAGTGCCAACTGAGTGCCACTTTTTTCAAGCCTTTTCTAGCCTTCCCTGAGCCTAGAATAGCCCTAATATGGGTGTCTACCCCTAGGTTATAAGGTATGAGGAATCGATTGGTGTATATTACAAGTTGCTAGAATGCTTCCTACTATGAGTTAGTATTTTTATAACACTTATAACACGATAGAATATATATCTAAAGAGCTACACATTTGAGACAGTGACCGCAAACGTTTCAGAGTCCGCGTCCGCAGGTGAGCCCCGTCGCGAAACCGCCGCGTGCGCCCGCAGGCGCAATATTACCGCCGCCTCGCGTGCGGGCCGCAGGCGCAATATTCCGCGTAACCGCCGGCCGCGTGCGTCCGCAGACGCAAAATTCCCGCGTGAACGAAAAATATGATATCAATGTAAACTATTCAAAGAATTTCTTTTCAAATATACTATGAATCATTCATTTTTACTACAATTGTACGAAATTTTATTAAAAACATATACTTTACATACCTTAAAGCAGTAAATCAGTAAATCAATAGAGGTGTTACCTAACACCTAGGGGATTAGTATGCTTTTGTTTTACTGCTTTACTGCTTTAACTCTCTGCTTTACTGCTTTAACTCATATACATTACATACCTTAAAGCAGTAAATCAGTAAATCAATAGAGGTGTTACCTAACACCTAGGGATTAGTATGCTTTTGTTTTATGCTTGTAACTGCCTTAAACTCATGTTTTTACTGCTACTCATATATTTTCAACATACATACCTTAAATAGAAACAGGTAAATCAGTTTAAAATCAATAGAGGTGTTACCTAAGGGCTTAGTATGCTTTTGTTTTACTGCTTTACTGCTTTAACTCATATGTTTTACTGCTTTAACTCATGTTTTACTGCTTTAACTCATGTTTTACTGCTTTAACTCTGTTTTACTGCTTAACTCTCTTGCTTTATGCTTTAACTCCTCTGCTTTACTGCTTTAACTTCTCTGCTTTACTGCTTTACCACTGCTTTACTGTTTTAACTCATATATATAGTAACATTATGTTTTCTTTTATATTTATTTTGTTTTATACTTTTATTTATTATTTTATTTTTATTTTTGTTTTAATTACTTTTTTTATTTTTTAATTTGTAATGTAAGAATTAAAACACACAGTTCGGTTATATAAAACATATTTTAATAAAATTGTACGAAATTTTATTAAAACCTTTTATATATCGAAACTTTTTAAGGGAAGTAAAATCACATTTTTTCATTTTAAAGCATTTATTACATAATTAGAAACTATAAAACCATTGACATACAAATTTTTTAGCATCAAATATATTTACAAGTTTATTAAAACATACATTATTTAAAAACATATAATGAAATAAATACAATAGACTCCACATAAATTGGAATATAAGGGTTGAACAGGGTAGGACATAGTTTTTACACAGCTTACATTATTATATTTTAAAAATAGGGTGATATAATGATTATTCAATATAAATTTTAAGTTCAAAGAATCAATTATGTGAACAGCGTCGTTTTTTCCTCTATAAACGGAAATCCAATGTCCTGTTGAGGTGATGTGACGAGGTAATGTATTGAATATGAAGCAGGTATCCTTCTCAAACTTTACAGAGTTTATTTCGTAATAGCAAACACACCTAAAAAGCGAGGTTCATTTTAAACACCTATTTTATTTCCTCTTCTTCATCTTTAATAATTCAAAATACGTTGCGTACTCTGTCAATTTAAATGAGTTGAGGATGCTCAAGATAGACCACTACAGTGATGGGCGTATTGTAGACTCGATCCAGAGAGACTAGTTCTAAGTTACCCTTTCTCAAAATGTTTAAATGATAGCGTTACAAGCTTAAAGGTCTGCAGTAAGATCATAGGCGTATAATTACTAATTTTTTGCGTATTCTTCAAGATTTAAACCATGTCCCGCTATCATTACATGATACAGTATTGGCTATTAAGTCGTAAAAAAGCCGCGTACAGAGAGATAGGTCTCCGTTGTATAACATTTTATAATCACGTGTGAGGTAGTCCATTCACATGTAAACTGATGCCCCTAAGTACCGAAAAGGTCGTGAATTATAGGGGATGACTTTTTATAATCCCGGAGTAGGCTTCATAGTTCCACAATCCCTATATTACTTTCTGCTGGTAAATTTCCGTTCACAATGTTAGGGATATTGATAACTCGATTATCCTTGAGTGAAATTAAATATCTGGTTTTTCAACTCTCTAATGGTACTTTGCTGTTAGTATTCAAAAGCGAATTTTCAATTTCCAAATGCCACTGTGGTGATAATTTCACTTTCTCTAACATAGAGATAAGCCTCCAGCAGTTTGAAAACCAGGTTCTGGACAAACAGCTGTAGCAGTAGGTTTACTTTTTATTTAAAGAGCAAATTTAGGATTTGACCGTGATAAAATGATTCTAGTATTCTACAGATGTAGAATGAGTCTTTTCTGAGAGAAGATATCGCCATTTAATCGACCCGTAAAATGCATAAGTATTATTTATGACTTTTGCTGCTTATCTATATGTGCAGCTTCATCTTTGAAACTGTAAAACCACATGCATTGGAGTGAGATTGTTTTAGCTGTCGTCTGAATATTTAACAAATTTCGATATTAACCCTATAAGATAATTAGCACTGAGGCCCTAAATTGAAGTTCCGTAAGATAGACTTCAACCTTGGTGAGTAAAACATGTATACAGGAAATTGAATTCTGTATATACTATATGGTCATCACCGGTAGGAAAATCTGTACCATCAGGTTTTGTCAATTTCGTTTTTTACATACAAAAACACATTAGAGGGATCTAAGTACTGTCAGAAGTGACTGGAATATTGAACTCTAGAGGAACATTCTGTATTGGTAATTGAATGCAGAGGATTAATACTGATAAAGTTGGATTCCTAACGCTAATTTGTGTAGGGTTCATGGAGAAGAGATCCAATTCACTCTTACAACAATCAGGACTAGAAGGATGAAGGAAAGGCATCTTGCATGTACGAGCTCTGGTCGTATAATGAACATTTTCATGAAAAACCTACTTATATACACAGCTCGTATAAAAGTTATCAGATAGTAATTAAATAGCAAATACATCAATACATTTTTTCTTTAGAGGTTTTTTCCGCTTAGCCTTTTTCTTTATGACAATCTTCTTGCCCCCTCGCCCTTGACCTGACATTTTACGTCTTATTTTACGCTTAACATCATCCAACATTCTCATCTGAAACATCGGCAAAACGTCTTTTTAATGCTTTTTAAGGCTGTACGAGGATTATTTCCTGCCGCAATATCTTGTATAGTATGCAAACCTGTCTATAGCCTTTTTTACCTAATAATTCCCCACCTCTCCTGATACGAGGCCTTTGCACTTTCTCCATTAGCTTGGCAAAAAATCCATCAAGGCCATACCCCCTCTGCATTTTGATCCTCTAAATACCCTTTCTTCGTCCATTATTTCAGGAGTATCTTTCTTATACTATCTTTACACTGCGAGAGTATGTTAATGAATGAAAAATATAATCTGGACTACACCTCTATATATAATCCATTATGCTGTAATTACTGCATCATGTTTCTTTCTTATATGAACTTTGCATAACAATGCTCCCGTCTGTAAAGGCGAAGGGAATTCCTTCTAACATCTTTTAATGATGCACGCGTAACAGAGCAAAATTGAATCTATTCAGAGGAGATAATGAACATTAGGGAATATTATAACTTACTCTCTTTGGGAAAATATACTACTCTTAATAAAGGAGCTTTAGTATTACCTACATATTAATGATCAATTATATTTGTATATACATAAGCCATACAGGATGGCTGAGCATCTCGGACGGTGTACATGTATAATGCAGTACTCGGTCTGCTTCATCTTTATGTTCATGTGGAGTCATGCGGTTGTTCTCCACAGATAGTATAATCCTCTTCAAAATAGTAGGGATATCATGAAGTATATCCAGCTCACCATACCGTTTGCGGATATGTTTTCGCTGCCACTGTGACCGCTCGAGAAAAAACGTATCACGGTCTCTCAGGTTTACACTTACTTTTGATCTTAAAGATATTATTACTTTATCTTCATAGGTACGCAAATCAGTTTTGTATACCAAATCCTTACACATAATACTCATATCAAAGAGGTCGTTTAAATGACTGAAAATAGCAGGCACCGATTTAAAATAAGCTCGGCGCAGAGCAAATTCTTCAAAGAAGTATTCTCTTGTAGCAAATGTTGTCGTATTCACCTTTTTCGCAATTGTAGTCCTTTTCAGATACCGAGTATCTTCACTTGGTAATATAGTTTCAACACATTCTACACTTCTGTACACCACCATCCAGAAATAAGATTGTGAGGTAAATTTCTATGTCCGTATTTTAATTATCATTTCACATAATTCCTACTTCGAATGCCTCTCTTTCAAGTTGTATAGGGATTCATTTAACACAGTGTAAAATCCGAGCAGAGTTTATTATTCAGGATGTAAATCCAAAGCAGGCTGAAGACGGGGAGAGTTAATAAAAGTGGTCTACACTCTCCATGATTGTAATGACAACTGATTAATGATTCTTAACTTCACTTGCATTTATATAAGTATTAAACTCCTTGAATAGGGCTCTGCCCGTGAGTGGTGGTGACAACTGAAAAAAAAAAAAAAAAAAAAAAAAAAAGTATATAGTATTAAACTCCTTGAATAGGGCTCTGCCCGTGAGTGGGGTGGTGACAACTGTAAAAAAAAAAAAAAAAAAAAAAAAAAAAAAAAACTTAGCAGGATACCCCCTCCATTTCACCAGATACTGATTTATTTTCCCTTTACCTCTCGTAGCTAATATTTTTTTCAATTTTATACTTCATGAGTTACAGGTTTGAACCTTACAATTTTTTGTATTTCTTGTTTATAGACCCTCCTTTTATTTTTCACCATCTAAATCCTCCAGATAATATAACTTTAAACTATCCACGACGAAGTGGACTGATATTGTGAACTTTAAAAACCTCCGTAGTCCATCCAGCTTCATATCCTTTTCTGAATCTTGCTTCTGATCGAGATACTCTTACATAGTCATTCACCTTTATTCCTGAATTTTCTATTTTGTTTTCTTTTTCATACAGATGTGTTCTACAGCCTCTAGTTTTTGACATCTTAAGGAGTTGTCTTTATAGTTCTATTGCGATAGATCTGTTATAAGAATAAGCTTGAGATCGCTCAGTATATCAATATATTTAAAAAGTATTCATTTTAGTAAAAAATACCCTTTGCATGCGTTCTTTAATAGTACGCTTGTACCTTTCAACTATAAGCTGCTTTGTTTTACTGAAAATGTATTGTAGTAGCTTATACCATACTCCCAAAGCAGTTCCTGAAACTCTCGCCCTTGAATTCCATTCCTGAATCTGTCCAAAATATTTAGGTGTTCTCCGCTCGTCCTCTATTATTTCAAGTACTGCGAGTGGCCAACTTGTGGCTGATCTTTTATTCTTTTAAGGGTTTCACCAAAGTATCTAGAGTATACGTCAATTGTAAAAAGTATAAATTGAAAGCCTTCATATAAGAGCTGTATTTAATCATTTCCGATAAATCTAACTGCCATATGCTATTCAGCTGTGCGGGAGAATATGGTTTTCCGCGTAGGCAAATTTTTTTCTTCAGGTTTTATGCTAGAGTAAATGCCTTCTTCCACCCTCTAAATATTGCTTTTAACTCTTTTTTCTCAATATTAGATTACCTTTAAAGCAAACCTGGTGAAACCCCCAAAACTATTTGGCTCCCTCAGATTGAAGTAATACTTATCAACTACCTCCTTCGCATCCATGTTGTCTACTGACACATATATATATATATATATATATATATATATATATATATATATATATTAATATATAATATATATATATATATATATATATATATATATATATATATATATATATATATTATATATATATATATATATATATATATATATATCACAAAAATGTGATATTAGGTCCCAAGGGATAAAGAAAAAAAAAAAGATTTAAAATAACATTTATTTATACACAAACATTAACAACTAAATATATATGATAATACATAATTACGATTTAATCCAACTAGGCCTATTATAAGGTGTTTTTCTTAATCGTCCTCTGGTAACACGTTTAAATTTATCTGATGCGTAAGAAGTGCCTGACGGACTTGAATCAGGTCTAGGTGTCACGGGGATATTATCTAAGTCTGCTAATCGTCTTGTATTTAAGATTAAAGTTCTGGGGAAATTAATAGTCTGAAGTTCTTGTTTGATATCATTCCATCCTTTTACAGGGGCCTTTCTTCCAGTTACGTGAGGATCAGCCTATTCAAAAAATTTTTTCCCCCCCACAAAATTTGGATTTCCTTTAAACTAAATTCAATTTCCCCATCAATTACGATCTTCACTGCTGCATCAAAGATTAATTGGTCTTTTAAAATATTATATAAAGCTTATTCCTGATTTACGCACTCTATTAGGTAAAGTTCTCCTCTAGGATATTTTTAAATTTATCTTCATTTTTCACTTCAAGTTTTACTTCATTAGGTATATCTACATCATCGGTTAACGGGATACGCAGGGATGGATGTAGGTGCAAGTCTTTAAGATCTATCAATTTTTGTATGGCATCCTGGTATAAGATGCGTTTCTCATGGATGTTAATTGTCTGAATTTAATATTCTGTACACTTCTTTCTCATATTTGGTTATCTGTTCAACTTTAGGATCATATAAGCTAGGAGGTAGAGGCTGCTGGAAAGATAATGAGTCGTTCACAATATAAGGATTCTGTTGGTGCATCTGTTGCTGCTGATGTGAAAGAGGTTGTAATGTCAATGCATTGGGCTGTAATATCTGCGTGTATGGGGGTTGTGAATGATGAAACTGTGATTGTGGATTTTGCGCAGTGTGCGGCAATAACTGGCCATATTGAGGTTGTGAATGATGAATCTGAGGAACTGAATTCTGTACCAGATGCTGTATTATTATACTTCCTTTTCTCAAACTCATTATATGGAAGTACAGCACCTTCTTCATTATGGGGATAACCACTTAGTTCATCAGCGGGTGCTATAAACGGAGAAGGAAGTAATGGCAAGGAATGCTCCTCCTCTTCTCTAGTACTTCTTTTTATTTTTCAAATTTTTTTAATGTGAGGGAGAGTTTTTAATGATGTTTCTATAACGACGTAGCTTTTACCTTCTGAGGCCTGTTAAAGGAACATTTCCTTTTAAAATATTTAAACAGACTTCACATACACACTGGATGAATTCCTCTCTTCACTAATTAGTTTACGTTTTTTCAGATGGTGGTTTCAACTTTTTTAAATTTTTTTTATAAAGAAGGGGAAAATACTTTGCAACTAGAGCACTCATTTTTCAGTTATGTATACAGTTTCTATTTCATAGGGCAGAATGTTGGTACGGAGCAGCACTCTGTGCGTGTTTTTGGGGTGAAGTTCACACATCAAATAAAACCGTGGGGGAATGAAGTAACCTCTTTATATACTTTAAGAACTCTTTCCCTTTGAAGGGAAAACATTTGAGTTGCCAATACATTAATTTGACTCATGTCTCTTCTCTGGCCAAACAACAGTAAATACTGTGTGTTTAAAGAAACACTTCGCATTTGCTTGCTTTGATGAAAAATATTCTGCGATGAAAAACACAGAGATATTTAGATAGTGAGAATAAACTGTGAACGCCTCTCCTATTTCCAAATTCAATTTGTGCCATTTAATCATCTAATACAATAATTTTGTGGCCTTGTAATATTGTCCAGCGATCTAATATCGTATATGCCTTCATGAAAATTGAATCACATCTTTATATTTCTTTACATTTTTCCTGATAAACATTATAACACCATTTTATTTTTACAGGGGTTTGTTTCAAAATCTCCATTTCCTTTAAAAATATTTTAATTAATAGAAAGGTATTTAACCACAAGCCTGTTGGCCCAGCTAACAAACATGGTAGGCCGGACTTCGGAACGTAAATTTCTCCACATCCATACTCGTCAAATGATAATGAATAATGAGTTTAATTAAAGCAGTAAAGCAGTAAATCAAAACCTTACTAATCCCTTGTTGTTAAGCAACACCTCTATTGATTTACTGTTTTTACTGTTTTAACTGTAAAGCATAGTTTTAATAAAATTTCGTACAATTTTATTAAAATAAAATGTTTATATAACCGAAAATCTGTGTGTTTTATTCTTACATTACAATTTAAAAATAAAAAAGTATTAAAAACAAAAATAAAAATAGGAAAATAATAAATTAAAAAGTAATAAAACAAAAAATAAAAAATATAAAAGAAAACATTAAAAAATAAATTTATGAGTTAAATCAGTAAAGCAGTGAGTTAAAAGCAGTAAAGCAGAGAGTTAAAGCAGTAAAGCAGAGAGTTAAAGCAGTAAAGCAGAGAGTTAAAGCAGTAAAAGCAGACGAGTTAAAGCAGTTTAAAGCAGTGAGTTTAAAGCAGTAAGCAGTAAAACAAAGGCATACCAATCCCCTAGGTGTCACCTCTATTTGATTTTACTGATTTTACTGCTTTAAGGTATGTAATGTTAATAAATATATGGTTAAAGCAGTAAAACATTGAGTTAAAGCAGTAAAGCAGTAAAAACAAAAGCATACAAATCCCCTAGGTGTTAGGTAAAAACCCTCTATTGATTTACTGATATTACACTTTAAGTATGTAATGTATAATGAGTTAAAGCCAGTAAAGTTAGGAGAAGTTAAAGCAGTAAAGCATAAAAACAGAAGCATACTAACCCCTAGGTGTTAGGTAATTAACACCTCTATTGATTTACTGCATTTACTGCTTTAGGTATGTAAAGTATATGTGTTTTAATAAAATTTCGTACATTGTAGTAAAAATGAATGACTCATAGTATATTTGAAAAGAACTTCTTTGAATAGTTTACATTGCTATCATATTTTTCGTTCTCGCGGGAATTTTGCGTCTGCGGACGCACGCGTCGGCGGTTACGCGGGAAATATTGCGGCCTGCGGGCGCTCGCGGTGGGCGGGCGAATATTTGCGCCTGCGGCGCACGTGGCGGCGGGTTAATATTGGCGCCTGCCGGGCGCACGCGGCCGGTTTTCGCGACGGGGCTCACCTGCGGACGCGGACTCTGAAACGTTTGCGGACACTGTCTTCAAATGTGTAGCTCTTTAGATATATATTCTATCGTGTTTATAAGTGTTATAAAAAAATACTAACTCATAGGAGGAAGCATTCTATAGCAACTTGTAATATACACAATTCGATTCCTCATACCTTATAACTAGGGATAGACAACCCATATTAGGGCATTCTAGGCTCAGGCGTAGGCTAGAAAAAGGCCTTGAAAAAAAGTTGGCACTCATTGGCACTATGTGGCACTCACTTGGCACTATTTGGCACACACTTGGCACTCATTGGCACTCACTTGGCACTCATTGGACCCAACTGGCCCCCAATTGGCACTCACTTGCCACTCATTGGCACTCACCTGGCACCTCACCTAGCACTCATCTAATACTCATAGAACACTAATAAACACTCCTTACGGTTTACGTGAATTGGGAACATCAAAAGCCATCAAGTTAGCGTGGGGCAAAAATTGACCCATGGTATATGGCAAGGTCAAGGCCGAAATATCATGCGTCAAACAAGGTTAAGACATCAAAAGGGCTAAGGTCCCTTAAAGAAAGGACAAAAAATACCGTGGCGTCAAAATTGACCCATGACGACCCAAAGGCTGTTGGGCAGTGTGTTTGTATCGTGTTTATAAGTGTAAAATGTAATGTGTCTATGGGTAAATGTAAGTTCATAGTGAATGCTGTGTATAAGTGGATTAAGTGTTTTGTGTGTGATGTGTGTGTTGGGTGTGTGTGTGCAAGATTGTGTGTGTGTGTGTGTTGTGTGTAGGTGTTCAAGTTAGGATAGATCCAAACATGCGTTCAAGTTAGGAACGAAATATGTGACGGGTGGGCCACGAGTGGGCTAAAAATTTGGCGTGGCCAAAATTGACCCATGGTATCTGGCAA
>JABUQX010011291.1:12500-15000 GCA_015478945.1 Trachelipus rathkii | reverse complement strand
GGAACCCTTCAACCAAAGCAATAATTCATTAATCCAAGGGAAATCAAAGAGATGTGACTAACAAGTCAAATTGATCCAATTATCCTTCTTGGGACTCAAATTGCCAATAAACGTTTCCGTCCGTCCGTTATGCGGGGTCTTTCCTGGCTGGACAGGAGCATTTGAAGAGAATAGCAAAGACACGAGAACAGAATGGAAGAAAGTGATCATTCGTGCTATGATTCGAGTGTTAGCAGCTTTTTTTAACCTGTATGATGTTTTTATTTTATAGCTATTTGAAAAAGAGTGTAGGCCCAAGTTCGGACAGCTAGTTAAATCGTATTTGTGTAGAATTGGAGAAAAGGCCATTGGCGATGGTGACCTTGAATTATACCCAGATCACCTCTTAGGAATGATGATTTCATAGGAAAGAATAGAGGAAGAGAGAATTTGTTCTTAATTTGGATTTTAAGTAGTCGAAGAATTTTAAGATAAGTCCAGTTGAGTTAGTGGACAAATATACAACAGAATACATGAATTTATAGGTACGTAGATTTGCAGATACTTACTTTGAGCTATATAAGGTTTAAAATTCGGAAGAAAACCAAATCATAGACACGCAGCAGTCGGGGGCCCGTAGGCTACAGGATTGTTATTTAGAATGGGGGGGGCAAAAGTTGATTGATAATATTATATATATTATATATCTTAATTTATTTATATATATATTATATATATATATTATTATATTATATATATATATAGTATAGTTTATACTATATATATATAATATATATATATATATATATATATATATATATTATGATATATGTATATTTATATATACTATAATTAAGGGTCTTCAAAATTGCTGTTATATTTCTTTTATTTTCTGCAACTTGTTTGTGTTGTAATTGTGTTGTCTGCAGGATAATACTGCATTCTGTCGGGTACGGCCTTCCATTTTGGAATATGCATTTTATGACTCTTATGCTTTGGCGCCGCATGCTATTGACTTATCTGAAAAAGCTTTATAGGCGGAGAATAGGATGTTTAGATAGAATTCCAAGTCCAGCATAAGAGAGCACAAATTAGCTAGTTGACTTAAGCCAGATCATATGACTGAAACTGAAAACACAGTTAACCAAATACACTTTCTAGCCGAAAAGACTATGGAATATATCTATGATGTACGACATTGAAGTTTTGTATATCTGTAATTAGTTCATTTCTGGTTACCTCTCTATGGGTCATTATCTATTAGATTGGTGCTATTTTCAAAGTTTTTCTAACTACATAAGAGGCTTAAGATCGTCGTCTGAGATCATAACCAAGTTACATAAGGTTTATAATTCGGTTTATTCCGTCCAAAGATTCTGAGGGCAAAGCTGCCCCCCTGTTCTTTCACCTCACCCTGCCTAGTAACGCATCCATGGATGACGAGAATAAATTATTGATTGCTGCAGTCATGGATAGTTTCTATCTTCGCAGATTGTTGTTTGTCTATTTGTTGTTTTTTCCCTTTTGAGTTTACCTTGAGTTCTGGGTAATTATTATTTTAAGAGAGTTTTCTTTTCCTTTCTTTTTTATTTAAAGGAAAAAATTGGCAGTAGAAAAATTACACCATATTTAATTAATTGATCATTTTCGACTAATGCATGTAAATCATAAAGGAAAAAATTTCTAGGGGTAATAAATGTATTATAAAATAAAACAGTAAACGTAATTAACAAAAATCTGAGCCACATAATATAGATACTGTAAGAACTTTTATTATAATAAGAGTAGTAAAGGTTAATATAAGAGAATGAGAATTGAAAAAGTTATTAATTTGTTAATAAAAAAATAAAGGAATGAGTCTGGAGAAATGCTATTAACATGCAGATGTCAATATGCTGAATGTAACAGATAGAGAAAAACTGAGAGGTAGCAGAAAATGAATCCTCTTAGTTTGAACAATGCAGAAGGTACTGAGAGCTAATATACGCGTTTATTATGAAATAAAGCTAAATAAAAATATATTATGCAATGAGATGAAAAAAAAATAAAAATCTTAACAATTTGTTTTCTCTGATGCTATAGGCCAAAGTAAATAAAGGATTAACATTTTGCATACATTTCCAAATATATTTTTCATGTTCCAAGGTCATGAACAGTTAAGATACTTAGCTTGACCTTCGGTTTCAATGGACATATCTTGGTGGTCTATGGTATTTTATATTTGATCGCCTTCAATGTGAGGACAGAGAGCTGTAGCCCGATTGTACTTATTGAGCTACGATTAACATCGAGTATAGATAGTAGCAAATCGGTAATAAAAAGTTATCAGTTTATTGTCGTAAATTCTATTTTTAATTTTTTTAACTGCTTTCCTTGATCTGATTCTTTTGTTGAGGTATTTGATGGCTAGAAATTGCCTATAAATTAATAACCTTCTTTAAGTTTTGAAAAAATCATCCCATACATTTTAATAAATAAACAATTAATTAATGATATTAATTCTTTCTAGCTTCCATGTCAT
>JABUQX010011291.1:2500-7500 GCA_015478945.1 Trachelipus rathkii | reverse complement strand
TTCAGAGTGAAGTTATAGCTAGATTGGTGATCAGCCTGGAACAAGTGTCTGAGTGTAAATATTTAGGATATATGTTGGATAAAAAGGGGAACGGATAATACAGAGTGGTAGTAGGAAAGTTGCGAATGGCAGGAAGGTGGCTGGTGCAGTATAAATCGTTGTTGAATGTAAAGGGAGTATAAGTCTTTAGTGCGGCGCTAGGATCTTACATAAGGGTATGTTGTTAACTGTGTTAATGTATAGTAGTGAGACTAAATATATGGTCTTAGAATAAGGCGTTTAGATTCTAAATTCAAATGTGTTTCAGATGGACAATCTTAGGGTCTTGTTAGGTGTGAGGGAAGAATTGAAAAAGAAGAGAATGAACGTATTATAGAGTTGTGTGGTGTGTGTGAAAAAGGGGTAAATGAGAGAACAAATGAAAGTAGACGTTGAGATGGTTTGGTGCATGTGGAATGGATGATGACAAGCCGGTTGGTTAAGCGGAGTATAGTGGTGAGTGTGTTGGGAATCGACCGGCTGGGAGACGAAAGAAAAAGTGGATTTCAGAACAGTAAAAGGAATGCCTGGAGGAGAGAAATGTGATTTGGCAGAGGCGAGAAGAAAGGTGCGCAATAGGAGTGAATGAATGGCCGGCTTTTCTGAGGGAGCATGGTTGTGGCCCATCCTGGGCCAATAATGAACCCCCACCATGACAAGTGCCATAGTGAGGTCCGTTCGCGGGTCCGCGTGAAGCTTCTAGGGTGAAATTTTTCGTGACTGGCGACGAGTTCTCACTAAAATATATATAAGGGGGTGGTAAGGCTGGGGCTTTCTTTTTTCGAACTTGCGGAATCATATCTTCTATCTACTTTTTCTGTTTAAGGTGCATGTTGAGCACCTTACCCCCCAGTCTTGGGAAGAGAAGGGGTGTGATAAGGAGGGTGATATATATATATATAATATATAATATATATAATATATATATATATATATATATAATATATATATATATAAATATAAAAAAGAATAATATATATATATATATATATTATATATATATATTATCTTAATATCTCACCACACCTTGGTAGACTCTTGCAAACAGAGGCTACCAGTTCCACAATTAAAAGACGTGAATTTAGTAATAATATTCATGGTAATAATAATAATAATAATAATAATATAATAATAATAATATAATAATAATAAATAATAATAATAATATAATAATAATAATATAATAATAGATTAAAATTATTAATTATTATTATTTAATTATTATTATTATTATTATCTATTATTATTATTATTATTAATTATTTTATTATTATTATTATATTATTATTATTAGTATTAGTGTTAGTATTTAGTATTAGTATTTAGTATTAGTATTATTATTATTATTATTATGTAATTATTATTATTTATTATTATTATTATTATTTATTATATTATTATTTATTATTATTATTATATTATTATTATTATTATTAATTTTTATTATTATTATTATATTATTATATAATTTTAATTATTATTTCATTTATTATTATTATTATTATTATTATTATTATTATTATTATTATTATTATTATTATTATTATTTTATTATTATTATTAGTATTATTATTATCATTATTAAGAAAATGACTTAGTGAAACTTTCCTATGCATAATATGTCTTTTCGCCTTTGAAATATTTTTGTCGTGTGTCACAACGATTCATTCGGCATATATATAGTATTATATATATATATATAATATATATATATATATATATATATATTATATATATATATATATATATAATATATATAATATATATTATATATATATATATATATATTGAGCCATTTCTTATACGTAAAGAAGCATAAATTAAAAAAAAAATTAAAATAATAATTGATAAATTCTCCCCCTCTCCGTCTCTGGTAAAAGAGTTTTTGTTTAGGTATCTACCAACTGGTGTAAAAACATTGAGGTGAAGAAGTCTTTCTCTCCTGTGAGGGTAATTGGATTTCCTTCTATGCAAGTTCGTCTCAGAAAAGAAACCTTGAAGACAAGAAACGGGCATCTTCGTTCCATCCAATTTTACCATCCAATGCTCTAAAGCAACTGGATCCTTACTTAAAAAACAATATATATATATATATATATTATATATTATATAATATTATATATATATATATATATATTATATATATATTATATATATATAATATATATATATATATATATATATATATATATATATACCATCATCATCAACATAATATATCCCTGCCTCGCTCCATTATAAATATTAAACAATCACTTTCATCTCCATTTATTCTTACACACGCTTCAATTTCTTCATACATACTTTTGATTCCTGTCAGAAGCCTACCACCAATACCATATATCACTAACACCTAAAATAGAGCTTTAGTATTAATCATACTATATGCCCGTTGCAAGTCCATAAAACGTAAATACAATTTATTCTTCTTCTCTCTCATTGTCTCCATCATTTGTTTCAAAGTGTAAAATTTGCAACAGAAATCCTCTCACCATTTGTTAATGCACCTTGTTCTTCGATAATCAGTCCCTCAGTCACTCGACGCACTTTCAACCAAAATATTAGCATATATCTTCTCTACAGCACTCATTAAACTAATTTCTTATCCCTCTTACCCTTATATAAGAGTACTATTACAACTCTCTCCAATCCCTCGGAACTATATGCTCCATAAACGGTTTGTTACACAACTTCCAAATCCATCCAATCACCATCTTTCCTCCATTATAGATCATTTCACTAGTAATTTCATCTATGCCTGCAGATTTACCATTCTTCAACTTTCTCACTCTACCCATTACCTCCTCCTTACTAATTACCTCATCCCCAAAATACCTATTCCTTCTTGCACCATCATACCCTCACACATTCACTATCGCCATTTCAGTACTGCCAGTGTTATGCAGATTTTCAAAGTGTTCCCTCCACACTCTTCTCACATCCACTTCATCAGTTACGAAAGCACCATCCATATTCATTATTCTTTGCAGATTTCCCTAATTCTCATTCTTTACCTTTCGCGCTTCCTTCCAGAAGAACTTCCAATTCTCTTGTAAGTCCTCACTCATCCTCCTTCCAAACTGTTCATTTACCTCATTTTCCTCCTACGTAACCATCTTTTAGTATTCTTTTTTTCCTCCTTATATAATTCCAAACATCTTTCTTTTGAAACCTCATCATTAGTTTTTAGTACATTTAACCACGCTTTTTTTTAAACTTTTAATTGTTGCATCACCTTTAAAACAAAATTTTTTAAACTTTTAACCGCTTGCATCACCTCTTCATTCCACCACTCACTGTTAACATTCTTATTTCCTACTTACATTCTTACTTACATTCCCCTGAGATGGAGCATATGTCACAACCACACATACCTTGACCTTTTCAAACTTAAATTTAATCATTAGAATTCTAGAGCTCACATACACAAAATCTACCATAGCTCTATACCACAAGTTGTTTATCAGAATTGCAACTTCTTCTCTCCCAATCTCATTCCTTTCCACACCAGAACAAACACATTTCACACCACATCACTCATTTTCACCGTTTCCTGTCATTTTTGTTTCAGTCACAGCGAGCAAATCAAATTTGCCCTTTCTAATTACATCCATCACCTCTCTCCTCTTTTCTTCAAAATTTATTCCTCTGACATTCCATGTACCCATATGATTCATACAGTTTCGCCGAAAGATAAGCATGTTACGGCGATCGCGACCTTCTCCGAAGCATTAATTAACATTCCTGGCAAAATGTAAATGGTAGTGATGGTAGTGGGGAACCAACTCAACTATCACTGTCCCTTTAGTCGCCTTCTGCCACACACAGAACATACGATGTGGGCAATTCTTTCTCCCCCACACATAGGGATATAAGGGATAGGATGTCTGTAAGATGTTGCCTAGAAGAGGGATGTGAATATAAGTATGTGTAAATGATATGTTGATAAAAGGTGGTGTCTGTAAGAAGATGTCTGGAGGATGAGTGTGGATATCAATGCAGAAGAGAAAGGCGAACCATTAGGCACTGGAATGTCATGGGAGACCCTACATACCATAAGCCAAATGGGAGGTAATTTCATCGCTGCGATTATGCGCGCTGCTCTCTCTCTCTCTCTCTCTCTCTCTCTCTCTCTCTCTCTCTCTCTCTCTCTCTCTCTCTCTCTCTCTCTCTCTCTCTCTCTCTCTCTCTCTCTCTCTCTCTCTCTCTCTCTCTCTCTCTCTCTCTCTCTCTCTCTCTATATATATATATATATATAATATATATTTTATATATTATAAAATTACATAGTATTATAAAGATATATACATTAATATATATATAATATATCGGTGGGTCGACATACTTTTTTTTTTTAAATTCACAAAACAATGGTATGTACAGACCTCAGTATCATGGTCAGATGTTATAGTTAAAGTTTCAGAGATGTGCGATCCCCTACCCCTCCCGCACATACCCCAAACTTTTTTTACTTTTTGGGGTCATTAAAGAACATATCAACCAATTTCACCCACTACTACGTATCTGTTTTTGATGAAAATTGATGCATAGGGTCATTTTACCTTGTATAACTACTGGTTCAAATATAAATGTTCTGCAACGAATATATTTTGTGTTATGGGGTTCAAGTGCTTTTGGGGGGCTCACCCATTTAATTTCGCGGGCCAATATTTACTTTAATTTTCAACATAATTCAAACATACTATATATATTTTAAATCAGTGATATCTAGTGATAGTAATATTTTGATTCTAGAATATTAATTATTCTAGAATAAAACGTTCCCCCCATTTTAAAAATTTCCCCATTCCCCATTCCCCTTGGTAGGCGAAATCGTTTTATATATATATATATATAATATATATTAATAATATATAGTATATAATATAATATATATATATATATATATATATATATATAATATATATATATATATATATATTAGCCCGTGTCGTCGAAAT
>JABUQX010011290.1:27500-30438 GCA_015478945.1 Trachelipus rathkii | reverse complement strand
CAGGAGGAGCGTGTATATACTCTTTCTTGGGCAGGAATCGAAGACAGGAGGTACAGCGAAGAGTGGAGAGAGAGAGTGAGTTAGGATAAGTGTGAATATGCAGTCACTACGTACACGATTGCGCGACACCCTTTTCGCTGCTCTCGTCCTGTTAGTATATCCTGCGCTCTGTCGACAGTGACGAACAAGGTGCGCTATCGTGAGTGCAAGACGCGACTGACATGTTTCGAGGTCGACCAAGTCGGATCCTATCACTCTGCACCGATCTCACGCTAGAAAGTCAGCGCTGAACACATCAACGCGTCCTTGCCATTAAACAAACCCGCAATAATATTAGGGCTTGACCTACGAGCAACTCATATGTAGGTTCACTCTGCCCACATAGGACCACAATCCACTTCCGCACTCAACGAAAACTAATAACACCCTCTGAAGCCTTTCAAACACAACTTCGCAGCGATAGCGAGAACACAGCCACTCACTACTACCTATAAACAACTTCTTAGAACAAAAATTTAAACTATGCCTCACCAGCATAGTTCCCAGCACTCTCAAAATCGAACATAAATAAATTACAAATCTCTCAAAATACAGCCTCAGAATTATTCACAGGTTGCACTAAAACCACCCAATCCAACATTTACTGAACGACGGAAAGCCTTTCCAACCTTCCCATCTCTGTTACACACCTGGAGAGTTAGGTGAGGTGACCCTAATTCTAATAAGAAAAACCCATAACCAACCGCGCTACCTGTGGTCACCAGAAGTTCGTTCCTCCAGATGGTCCCCTCAGACAAGACTGAAATCCCCCTCCCTTTCTTCACCTGCTCAATTCTATTACAACACTTACAATTAGGGATGTACCGATACCAGAAAAGAGGCCGATACGATACTGGCTGTTTTAGGTGCTGATTGAGCCATCTAGAATAGCTTTAATTAATATAATAATATGAGCTAGCAGTAATGAAGATTGAGAACATTTGATGTACTGCTTTAGGAGATCAACTCAGAGATTGCATTCCCTCACAGACGCAATAACTTAGTCATTTATTTCATAATCATTTGTTGATGCCCAAAGTTTACTAGTTTACCTTTTATAAGGTTAAAATTAAGTATCTATAGGATAATAAATTAACAAATATATATTAATAACTTTTTTTTATTTTTGTGTTGATTCAAAAATATTTCATTTCCATTTTCTAGTAAGTATTAACAAACAGAGTTTAGCTACTAGCTTTTATGTTTGAACATGATTACAATTTACAAGAAGATTCTTTTAACTTATAGCTACAACGATAAAGAATAAAAATAATGAAAGAAGAGACCTCAATTAGTCAGCTGAAAAGACAAAATAAGAAAAAAACCGCTATTATTCAAACATGACATAATAACAATATATTCTTTAAGATATTAAGATCAGATATCACGTGTCAAATACTCAATTTCAAAAAATTTTGAAATTGTGATGCAAAAACATTAAGCTTTCACTAGTATCTGGCGAGAGCTGTTCCCTTTTTTTGCAGGCGTTTACATTTCCACCTACACTAAAAATACGCTCTCTCACAATTGATGAGGGAGGGGCTGATAATATTCGCTTGCAAGCACTGATAATAATGAAAACCTTGGCTCAATTTTCAATGCTATCGACAATGAAGGATTCTCTCTGTAGGCAGCAATCTCCATGTTTTCGTAGAGCTTCATCTCCTCTTTTCACAGATTGCAATTTTGAATTATCTTTGCTCCTTGATGACTGTTTCTTCAGTTTTTTCGATGGAGGCTGGCCTTGGTGTGATTTCCTTTTAGGTTAATGAGATGTCAATGTCATTTCGACCATTGGAACTTATCAAGTCCTACGACATATCCAAATACCTCTCATCTTTCGAGTAGGTTTTATTGCATTGAAAAGCACGCATCATCACCGTATCAGTGCTGTTGCCAGGGTTTGCTGATAAGGCGGCTTCCACGTTCTGTGAATCTTTTTTTTTTTGTCACGCGAGCGCAAGCTCCCATCGGTTATGCCCATTAAATGGCGAAATTTTAATGTGGTGTCACCGTCGAGTAGATGCCATTCTTGTGGGGTTTACAGCTAGCTTAAGGAATTCCTTATTAGAACACTTTTATATATGCGAAAACTAGTTTTATTACACAATATACAAAAAATATATATTTTTTTTTTTCTCTGTATTTTTTATTTGTTTATTACTTATAGTTTTTTTATGCAGATTCCGAAAATGTTTTTAGTTTTTCTCTGCATCGACGATTTTTTAGTGTTACGATGGACGGCATAAAAATTAATTATTGGCATTTCTCATTTTGTATGGTCGTTACCGCGGCATCGCACTGAGTAAAAGTCAGTTGCCATTAATGTTTTTATGAGGATTGCATGCTTAAGAACTTATATATATAGTACTATATATATATATATATATATATATATATATATATATATATATATTATATATATATTATTATATTATATATAATATACTATATTATATATATATATAGTATATGATTATTGATAATATATATATATATATATATATTATAAGTTATTTATAACCGGTATAATATATATATATTATATATATATATATATATTTATATACTATATATATAATCTATATATATATATATATATAATATTATATATATATATATATAATAATATTTATTATATATATATATATTAAAAAACTACCTTTTACAGTGCTTTAATCCCCTATGCAGGGGGTAACACGGGGACACAAGAAATCGAATCTTTTTAAAGGCCGCGGGCTATACCGCAAACCAGCGCCACTGCAACGTGTTCGCAGTCCAAGTTTTTAATACTTGCCCCCAGGTAGATAAAACTTCAACTGCTACGCGGAGGAGGAGGATTTGAACGGCAGGTGCCTCTCGTATGAGAGGCGGTGACTCACAACATCCTGCGCCACGA
>JABUQX010011290.1:7500-22500 GCA_015478945.1 Trachelipus rathkii | reverse complement strand
ATGATCATTTTTATTAATACTATTCTCTCTTTTCTGCATTTCTTTAGTTCTTCGTCCCTTCTTACTTTCCCACTCAAGATGTATTGTGATATCGGTGCAGCGGGAAATAGAATAAGTAAGTAGATCATGACGTAAGTCTAAAGGATCGTCCTCTACAATCCCTTCAATACCCTCAAATGAAAGCTCGCTAAAAAAAAAATCCAAACTCACTATGGTATCTCGTCAATGTAGGGTTCATTCCTAGGCTCAGGCCCACAACTACAAACTTTCACAAAAATATTGTCATTCACTCCTATTATGCATCTTTCTTCTTGCCTCTGCCAAATACATTCCTTTCCTTCAGGCATTCCTTTCCTGATTAACTCAAATCACTTTTCCTTCAGTCTCCCAGCCAGTCAATTACCAGCACACTCACCACTAGACATCCGCTGAACTAACCAACTATCATCCACCCTTTCTATATGACCAAACTATCTTAATGTACTTTCTTTTATCCTCTTAATTTACACATTCTTTACACTGCACAATTCCCTAACACATTTATTGCTCATTTTATCAATTCTTCTCACAACACCTAGCACACTCCTAAAAATTATTCATCTGAACAGATTGTACCTTAGATCCATACCTCTTATTACACACCATCGTTTTACAACTAAATATTAACACTGGTAACAACATACCCTGATGCAAAACCCTAGCACACTCAAAAATTAGTGGTCTTTTGCCTTCCCTAAGGATTTAATTTTAACAGTCACCTTCCTAACACTCACAATATACAACATATAACCTAAATATTTAAACACAGACACTTGTTATAATTCTCACCATTCAACATAATTTCACACTGCAGATTGTCCTCACTCAATACAATCACCTTACTCTTATCTAGATTTACTGTTAAGCCCCTACTTTTGCACACACTGCCAAACCTTTTCAAACTTTCTTCAGATCTACCACACAAAAAGAAATCATCAGCATACAATAATCTGGGCACCCTTCATGCTCTTCCATTCTCCATCAGTTTACCACCCTCCCCCACCACCCTGCCTCCGATTCTTTCATAACCCCATCAATATACAAATTCAATAGCCAGGGAGATTTAACACATCCCTGCCTCACTCCAATATTAATATTAAACAAGTGACTCCCAACTCCATTTATTCTTAAATACACTTCACTATTAACTTGAGCATACTTTTGATTCCATTCTGAAGTCTACCACCAACACCTGCCACAGTGCTAAAGGATCAAAATCAATAATCAAATCGGTCTATTATTATTATTCATTATTGTTTTTTAATATTTTAAATCCACAAGTTTATTAAAAAACTATCAGTACCACTTTCTAGAAGTTGTAGAAACATATATAGTATATATTATATATGTTATTAAATATTATATTTACTATTTTATATATCTTTATAGAATATATATATATATATATATATATATATATATATATATATATATATATATATAATATATATAGATAATTAGATAATATATATATATATATATATATATATATTAATTATTATAGATATATATATATATATATTATATATAATATATATATATATAGAATATATATATATATATATATTATTATACTATATAAGATATTTGAATATTGTGATGAAATGAATGGAAGAAATTAACTCGAGGAAAGAAATGGAAGCTATCAAAATGTAAGTGCAGATTATACAGATGATGGAATATGTGATGAAGAATTTATTGAGAATGTTGAGTGAAAATAAATGTAGAATAACAACGTATCTGAGGAGAATGAGAGTTGTGTAGATGAGTTAAGTGATGACAATATTTTTGTTCTTGTGTTTGAAAAGATTAGGGATTAAAAAGAGATGGAAGAGAGTGGTGTGAGATTGATAGCAGCATAGATGATGTGAGGACAATCATCATTGCTGCCTGCATAATTTGTTCTTATGTTTCAGCTGAAAAAGTAGATTAAATTTAGATATATGAGTTATGATAATTATACGATGAAGAGAAAAGTTTGATGTAAAAATAGTCGAAGTGGGAAGATTATTGAAAAAAGGAACATATACCCAGAATGCATCTAGAAATTAGCAGTGTGTGTTACATAACACAAGAGAGATTCTACCTTTACTATACTTAGAGTGCTTCACATGATCAATCATCTCAGTCACCATCATTTTTGACGTGACCTTAATAAATTATACGACCGTGAGTGGACTTGACCTAGTTTACGTGACTCTACTAACCACTATTAATATATCATCTAATATATACATTATTTACATATCATACATTGTTGGATTGTATTAGAGACAAATTGAGGTCAACATTCAAATCATACAACTATTAGGTAAATATTTTATGTTATGCTTTATTTACCATCATTAGATAGGGTTTAGTGTATTAAGATTATTAGTGAGAGATAGGTTAATACAAACTGATAAAATAGATAATTATTGATAGGATACTTGTTGTACCGTTCATCAGTGTGCAACTCTGCTGAGTTAAAAATGGGCGGTGATGATGAGGAAACAAAGAGGGGCGAAGAATGTAGAATGACTGGCAAATGTCCGGTGTTCTCTGGAAACGAAAAAGATTACGAGAAATGGAGAAGAAAGGTGAGTAGTTTAGGTTTACAAAAGAAAATGTGAAAATAAAAAGGATTGATTGATAGATTATATTTGAGGTTGTGAAGGGAGGATTAACAAAGAGATATTATATAGCGTGAGTTAACAAAAGAGGGGAGGGGGTAAAGTCGATTTTATCAGGCATTAGATACAGGTATAAAATTAGATAAAACGTGATAGAGAGGGTTTTAACAGTGTTCTAGGTGTTAAAAATTGTAGAAGAGAGGAAGGAAAGTGTGAAAGATATTTGGTTGAATTAATATGAAAAAGTTATTGAGTGAAAAAGCAACCTGTTTAGGAGAGTGAGTGGGGAAAAATGTAAAAGTGCACATCTTTTGTTTGCAGCAAAACTTAAAAAATGGGAGGAACAGATTGTTATAGGTGGATGTGGGGAAAGTGAATTGGAATACGAGAATATTAGAAAGCAAATGTTAAGAATCTTTGAAGATATAAAAACTGAGAATGAGGACACAAGGGTAAGAAAGGAACAGGAAGTAATGTGGTGTGTAAGAAACAGACAAAGTATGGATGATTTAAAGGACGTACCAGATGGAATGTACAAGAGTGAAACAAGAGGAGAAACGGACATAAAAGAAGAAAGAATAAAATGTTATAAATGCGGAGGGAAAGAACACATGAGTTGGGAATGCTTAAAAAAGGGTGGTATGAGATGTTTCAATTGCATGAAGGATGGACATATAGCGAAAGATTGTGAAGACCAAATATGTTGTTATCGATGTGGGAGAAAGGGTCATGCATCAATACAGTGCCAGACAAGCGTGGAAAATATAAGGAAGTGCACGATGTGTCGTAAATGGGGACACGAGGAAAATGACTGTTGGTGGAACGAAAAAAAGGGAATAAAAGAAATGAATAAAAAGGAGAAGGAGAATATCTATCTGAATGAGAACAGAAACAAAGAAGAACAAATAGAAGAAAATGAAGAGGTAGATGAAGAAAAAGAAGAAATGATTGAGGCAATTTTAAATAAAAGAGCTAATGGTACGGTATCAGAGGAAGTGAGTGAAAGGATAGGATATATAAGCACAAATGACCTTACAGATGAACGAGAATATCAGGGAGAGAATCATTCAAGAAAAAAGAAAAAAAAGAGGGAACGGAAGAAGAAGAAAGTGAAGAGTGATCAAGAGAAAAATGAAAATAATAAAAGTAGAGAGAGAAAAACAGGAAAGTAACAAATGGGAAATAGCCACATAAATGAGAGTGAGAATGAATATAGTAGTGTTATGGTGTGTGATGAAGGAAATGAGAGAGAGAATGAATACAGTAGTGTTATGGTGTGTGATAAGGGAGATGAGGAACTACAAAGCACAAATCAAACAAGTGAAATAGTGTATAAGATATGGAATATGTGTGATGAACTGATGGAAGAAACTCGAGAAAGAAATGGAAGTATCAAAATGTAAGTGCAGGATTATACAAGATGTGGACTATGTGTGAAGAATTTATTGAGAATTTGAGTGAAAAGAAATGTAGGTATAACAATGTATTCTGAGGAGAAATGAGAGTTGTGTGAGTTAAGTGATGACGAATATGTTTTGTTCTTGTGTTTGAAAAAGATTAGGGGGATAAAAGAGATGGAAGAGAGTGGTGTGAGATTGATGCAGACATAGATGATATGAGACATCATCATTGTCTGCTGCATGAATTGTTCTTTGTTTCAGCTGCAAAAGTAGATTAATTATTATGGATTTATTGATAATTATAGTAAATTAGAGAGAGTATAAATTAATGTGAAATATGTCGATGTGAGAAGGTTAATAGAAGAAAAAAAGATTCACACGAATCATCAAGATATAAGCGTGAGCCGATTTACACAAGACGTGAGAGATCCTTCATGCTGATATTGATAGAACTTCACAAGATCAATCATATCATTCACCATCATTATTGACGTGACCTTAAATTATAATACGACCTGAGTGGACGTGACCTAGATTACGGGACTATACTAACCCACTATTAACCTACAATCTATTATTTACATTCTTTACATATCATACATTGTTGAATTGGATTAGAGGTCCACATGAGTCATCATCACCATTTCAACTATTAGGTAAATATATATGTCATGCTTTATTACCATTATTAGATAGGGTTTAGTGTATTAAGATTATTAGTGAGAGATAGGTTAATACAAACTGATAAAATAGATATTTGATAGGATACCAGCATTTGTGTTAATCAGTGCGCCACTCTGCTAGGTTAAAAATGTATATATATATATATATATATTAATTATATATATATATTATATATATATATATATATATATATATATATATATATATATATATATATATATATATATATATATATATATATATATATATATATATATATAAAATATGTCACAGAGGGGAAAACCGGTCACTTTATAATATTGTTAATATTTTTTTAAATTAAAACATTTTTCAATTAGAGAAAGGTTTTTTTAAGTAGCAAATAGATTATATTTTAACCATATATAAAAATTTAAGTAAATAACTTAAACCTACTAGTCAAAAAAATTTCCCAAGTTGCGAAATTTTTTTTTTTTTTTTTTGCAAAAAAAAATTCTAAGACCTCGTGAATCTCGTAGAATTAAGATATCAGAATTTTGACTTAGATCCATATTGGGAAGTCTATTTTTAACATTTTCCATGTAAAAATTTAAAATATTAAAGCTTATTTAAAGCTTATTAAGTTGTTCCATTTCGGGGGGTAAAATCGGGCGGTGTCGGGAAAGCCAGTAAAGTATAAACTTGTAAGAAATGTCCCATG
Source organism: Trachelipus rathkii (assembly GCA_015478945.1). Taxonomy (NCBI): domain Eukaryota; kingdom Metazoa; phylum Arthropoda; class Malacostraca; order Isopoda; family Trachelipodidae; genus Trachelipus; species Trachelipus rathkii. Next base: position 17,086 of record JABUQX010011290.1, on the reverse strand, counting down.
TTTTATTTAGTTTTCAATTAATATTTTGTTCTAATTTTTATTTATTTTAGACTATAAGACATTTGTTTAATGTTTTCTATACCTCTCTTTCTTCTATCTAGTGTAAGGATAAAAAAAAAGTTCACGTGAAATGTGCGTACATACTCGTATATAAAAAAAAAAAAAAAAGGCCTATTTTGTTTAAAAGTGCAAATATTATTATTAAAAATATTAAAATTGATTGTCATAATTTAAATTATATTGTGAAAAATTTTTCGTCAGAAAATTCACGTGAAATGTGCGTAATAGCCTACTCGTAATATAAAGTAAAATTTGTTAAAAAAGTTGAATATTATTATTATTATTATTAGAAATTATTAAAAATTATTGTCATAATTCATTTTTTTCAATGCTTATTTAGCATAAAAAAATGAAAAAAAAATTTCAAAATTTTGTAAAAAATCAACGTTTGCAAAATGTTAATAAAATATAACTTAGACTTGTTTTTTCAATCCAAATTAATTCTATAATATTATTAGACTCTATTTAACATTTAAATTATAATTATAATTAGTTTGGACAAGCACAAATGAAATAATATTTAATGACCGGCTTTTCCCGACGCCCCTGACCGGTTTTCCCCGAATTCCATTTTTTGAAAATGGAATTTTTCAAAAAAATTTTAAAAATATTCATTTCGAGATTTTTATTATTTTCATTATTCTAAAACATTAAGGAAACTCTAAATGTGAGAAAAAAACTATTAAGTATAGATGTAACTTAAAATTTTGATTTTTCATGAATCATTAAAAAAAAAAAAATAGGGATTTTTTGACCGATTTTCCCCCATTTTACGGTATATATATATATATATATATATATATATATATATATATATATATATATATATATATATATATATATATATATATATATATATATATATATATATATATATATATATACGTTATTAGAGGTGACCGGAATTCCGGTCCGGCCGGAATATGACATTTTTTTCCGGTTCTTCCGTTCGGCCGAAAACTGGGAATTACTAATTTACTTCTGAGAAAAAATTTGTTGGAAGAGATTTATTTTATATAACCCATAGCCCATTCTTAACAAAATATAATAGTAGCCTTGTGTAGTATTCATACAGATGTATCACCATACCTACAGTATATTTAATAAAGTCTTACTCAAATACCTTAAAAATATAGGATGATAAGAAATTCACAATTAAATTCAAACTTAATTGCCAAAATTATATATATATATATATATATATAATATATATATATATAGTATATATATATATATATAATATATACTATATATAATATAATATATATATAATATATATATATAATATATATATAATATAGTGCTGTTACATAAAAAAAACCATTTTTCAGTTTTTGGCTATAACTATTAAATTATTTTACATATCAGACTTTTATAATAATTTCTTATAATGTCAAGGCCTAGGCTATAATCTCATGAAAAATTATTTGTTTTGCTTTAATACTTTTAAAATTATTTAGATCCCCAAAAAACCAAAAAAAAAAACCCATGGTTTACAAAAAAAAACCAATGTAACGAAAAAAAACCCACTTCTAAAAACCCTTCCTAGAGCGACAATATGTCATCATATGTCAGTTAAATCTTTTTAAAGCATATTTTATTAAAAATATTATTAAAAATAGTAAAAAAATTTAAATAAATTAAGATACGCGTCAATTTCAGAAAAAAAATCAGCCTTTTTTTTTTGTTTTTAAAGTAACTAACTTAAAAACTTATAACACTACAGAAGATTAGTTCTAGATATGATTAAAATATGGTATTTGGCAATGCATTTAAGCGTAAAGAAATTAAAAAAAATAAAAAATTAATAACTATTTTTAAAAATTTCAAAAAAAGAAGGAAAATTTTTTTTTGGTGGGCAATTCAGAAAACCTAAATAAATATATAAATTTTACCCATTTTTTGTTGACACTAGCTGAAATGAGCTTCCCTAACATATAGAAAGCAGTGTAAGTAGTAAGTAAATAATGATAAATTAGCTGTATTGCCAGATTTAGCTGATTTTTGTTAAATCTGGCACCCTTAGCAAATTTTAGCTACTTTTTAGTTTTTGTTGTTGTCGGGTATGTTTATATGGGTTTCCGATGCCTCCGAGTCGATCCCCGTGGTTACTGAGTCAAATGCGCCACCCAGTCCAAGCGCGTGAGGGGTGGGGGGAGAATGAATGGAAATCTGAAATTGCCCCGGGTTCAAAATGTTAAATAACTTTTTAACAAAATGTGCTATCAATATGCATTTTATATGTAACATAGCTTAAAACCTGTACTATCAAAGAGTAAGTGATCAAATTTTACAATTATTTTTTTGTTTTTCGTACACAGACCTTATAAATCAAAATTAAAAATTTAAATTTTTTTTTTTTTGAGAAAAATAAAAAATAGGTTATTGTGTTCTGATTTTGTGATATGTAACTTGGTTGTTGAATCAAGGAAATTTGCTCTGCTGAAAACCACTACCTCCCTAAACTCCTTTGAATAGATTTTGCATCTATCACCCCTCATTGAATAGTTTAAAACCCCCTAACACCCCTCCTTAATATTGAACGCAAGGGTAAGCCCGGCCACATAAACACGTGTTGATGCATTCTAAAACCTCAAAAGTTGAAACTAGCCACTCGGCAATAGCGGGAATCGACTCTGCATACCTTCAAAACATACTAGCCAACACAAGCTCGTCTCTGTAGCTCCAGAAATATAAAAAGTTGCATAGGTGCATAAAAAGGGAGGTAGGGGTACTATCTAATACTAAACCATGGTAAGATGATTAGATTGCATCATAAACCATGGGAATCGATTCAGCAGTATCGATTATATACTAATCGATACCTATATTGGGTATATTCCATGACATACGATATACCATGCTAGAGGCATTAGAAAAGGGGGGGGCGGGGTACTAAACCATGGTAGGTGTGCAACAATGCCGTTATAAACCATGGCAATCAACTCCCTATACCTTAAAACATAGGGTTAGACACCTGACTCAGGTATATTCTATGATGTAGGATGCCATGCTAGAAGTGCTAGAAAATTATACATGCGGAGCCGCGCATGACGTCACTTCTAGCACATACGAAATGTGATTGATACTATTATATATATACCCGAATAGATATATATATATAATATATATATATATTATATATATATATATATATATATAATATATATATAATATATATATATTATATATAATATATAATAATTATAATAATAATATATTATTATATATATACTATTATATTTTATTATATATTATATATTATATATATATATATATAATATATATACAATAATGTTAAAAATATACATGTTTTTTTTTTTGTTACAAGTGGTTTTTTTTTTGTTTTGGTTTTTTGGGGGGGGTTTTTGAACCCCACACTGCCAGAAGAAAAAAACAACAATACAGCGTGTTGATAGGAGTTATAGCGTATATACATGCACAGTTTCAATTAAATTTGGAATTGGCGTTTTTTTTCGTTACAAATGGTTTTTTTTTTACTTAACTCAAGGCGTCCGGGGGGGAGGAGGCGGCTGCATAATTTCATGAAATGGTGTTGGAATGAGATGCAAGGATGCGGCCAACAGGAATTGAATCAACATATTATACTAATTTATAAATTTCTTAATGCAGTGAATGCTTGAAAAGTCTCAAAAAGTCGGGTCAGAAATGCTGAAAATTTGTGAAATTTTTCAAAAATGAAAAAAATTTCCCAAAATTCAAAAAATCGACTTCGAATTATAACAATTTTTTCACTCATACTAGATGCGATTAATAGGTGCACCAAATTTTTTCGCTCTAGACCTCATATTTACCGAGATACAGAGTGGGTTTTTTTTGTGTAACAAAACGAGGTGGGTTTTTTTTTATGTAACGGCACTATATATATATATATATATATATATATATATATATATATATATATATAATCTTATCTTTATTTATGTATAACAATATATATATATAATATATATATATAATATATATATATAATATATATATAAAAATATATATATATATATATATATATATATATATATATATAGATATATATATATAATATATATATATATATATATATATATAATATATATATATATATATAAGCAGTTTTTCTTTATATGTAGAGTTAAATAAAAAATTATTACATTCTTTAAATACTTCTTTATATAAATATAATATATATATATATATATATTATATATAAATATATATATATTATAATATAATATATATAATATATATATATAATATATATATATATATAAATATATATTATATATATATATATATATATATATATATATATAAAGAATAACTTTCTTTAAACACGTTTGAAAATACTGCTGAATTGTGGTGAAGTAAAAGAAAACTATTCATCAGTTGGGTGATATTTTTAAACATTTTTCCCTCAAATATATTTCCTGGCTTCTGAAAATGAAATAATTCTCTGGATATATGGAGGAGATTGGGAAAGGAGGGAATTTTGGGCTAGTACTGCGTATGTTTGGGAATTTAGCTTTGTTCACTTCCACCAAATAAGGAATTCTTCTTTCCCAGATTAGAAATTGATTTTTCTTGGTAAAAAAAAATTTCTATTTCTCTAAGAATTTCACCTTTTGAAGAGCCATGATTTTTCTAATTTTTCCTTTTTTTACACTAACTGACTTCGCTGTCACTTTCACTTTCTTTTAAACTTATAAAAACTAAGTAACTTTGCCAGTAATTTCTTTTCTTAATGTCCTGATGATTTTGAGGTACATGGCAAATTCTAAGTTTATTGTAGATAATGCTCGTTTCTGAAAATGGACTCATCGCCTGAACCTTCTTCTGTACTGCTACAAATTATCACTTTCTAACTTCAATTATTTTCCATATTTCTTCAAGCATCCATTTTCTGCTCAATTCTCTTTATTTCATTAGAAAATAAGGTCAGTTAGTATCTTGGTCTACTACAGTATTTTAAACAATTATCTTGTTTTGATATATGTCTATTGAATCCTTATCTTCCTTGTATTCATAAATCTAAACTATAATGCTTCTTCAGCTCTTCTTTTATTCTCTGCTGTCATCCTCAAATTTGAGAGATATGCTGGAGAGTTCAAATAGAAAAATTGATGATATAATTGATTTTGCTTTATAGTTTCCATAACCATGAGAAATGGTTGGCAAACTCTGTAGAAATTTTTTAAAATATTTGCCATTTATTAGCAGTCAAAGCTTAAATGATTAATTGTTCTATAATATAAACTTGCAAAGGTCTTTTCAAATATTCAATTCTTTCTGGAATCAAATATGTGATATTTCCACCTTGTATTAACATCTTGAATTGGCATAAGTGGGCTTGCAAGATGTGGATCCAGTCTCTTTGTTTTTTTAAGTTCATTACAGCTTAAAAAACTGGGCGTAAATGATTGAAATGTGTACAAATATTTCCTGCATTTCTTTATTAAATCACATTGTTCTTTGAGAAAATAAGGCATTTTTAATAAATTGAGTTTACGAATAAAGCAAGGAGAACTTGTGTTCCCTGTGAAATCATCAGAGTTCCTCCAAATTGGTAGGATATGCTCCATCTCGAAGGATCAGATGTATTATGTTTAGGAGGAATTTCCCAACTATTCATCGTAATTTCAAAACTCATAGTGATTTCAATTCCAGAATGAAACCTGGGAAATTACTTGCAATGGAGTACACAGTCATTTTTTCAAACTCGGCTGCGTAGTCAGAGATTAACATTATTAGAAATAAAATGAGTCGTTTGAATTATTTAGCTCTATATATCTGTAGTAAATGATATCTGATCAGCCTTAGATAACTTCTCGAATACTGCTGATCTCAATTTCCTGTATGAAGTTGGTAACATTTTCTCTACAAAATATTTTCTACTAGGAATAAGTTATTTGGTTTATAGATGGGAATTAAGTTCTATGAAATCACTTCTCTTTCTGTGACGTGAATGGCTGAATTACTTCATGCGATAAAATTATCATTAATTTTCTGTGATTGGCGGTATGATAATGCCAAATCTTTTTTTGCCGTGAGAAACTCTCCTCAAAACTCACTTATTTCACGGATTGATCTATTGCTCTTTGTGGTTTCCCTGTTCTAGAAAATACAAGACTCTCCCTTTTACTATTAAAATTTTTGGACTTCCAGATATTCTCATCAATGATGATTTTCCGACTTCCAGATATTCTCATCAATGATGATTTTCCATATGTTCATGAAGTGGCGTTGTACTAAATAAGATTTTATGTTGAAAGTTAATATAAAATTTTTTTTTTTACATTTCTTTATAGTTAAAAGGAAAGTTCATAAGAAATTCGGTTTCCGGCGGAATTTTTTTGTGAATCTCCGGCTAATTCCGTTCCGCGACGGAACTGAAAATTTCAGTTCCGGTATCACCCCTAATATATATATATATATATATATATACTATATATATATATATAATATATATATATATATATATATATATATATATATAATATTTAATATATATATAATATATATATATATATATATATTATATATATATATATTATATATATACCATATATATATATATATATATATATATATATATATATATATTATTTATATAATACCATATATATATATATATATATATATATATATATATATATAATATATATATATATTATATATATATATATATATAATATATTTATATATATATATATATTATTATATATATATATATATATATATTTCCACATCTATGCTTAAATGCTAACTGAAAAAAAAATATTAACTGACATTACCTTGCACAAATACCATTTCTCCAGACTTACAAACCTCGAAACATTTTCAAGTCAAACTTTTTCCTTTTTACTTCTAAGGCTTGGTGCTGTAAATGCTTTATACAGTTCATTTCAAAAACATTCATTTAAGCTTCTGTGAAAATCTGGACCTGGTGAGCCGTTAATAAAAGACCTACTGTATTGGTAGAAAAGGGGAAACCCTTTTCTTTTTCATGTTTTCCTTTAAGTGTTAAAGCCTCCCCCCCTTTCTTCTAAAATACAAAATATTTTCTGCGTTCCTGGCTCATGGCAATATATATATATATATATATATATATATATAATATAATATTATAATATATATATATATATAATATATATATATATATATATATATATATTATATATATATACTGTAATATATATATTATATACAAAGGGGGCACCGTTAATGAGAATTAACGTCGTGTTAATTTTAATCGTAACAAAAAAGTATTAAGACATTTAATCATTATAAGCGTTTATCGTAAAGGAATGTAGCGGAAGTTAACGTTAATCGTTAACGTAAACCGTCTTCAAAATGTAGGAATAGTATAATTATTGTTAATTTCTTTTATTATAATAATATTCCCTACCAATATTAATAATGATATTAAGCTTATCAGACAAACTAATTAGGCTTTGACCTATAGCAGATGCTTTTGCCGCTTGCCGAAGAATACTTCCAAAGCGTAATACCTTAATTAATTAATACTCAATACCGGGTGTCCGTAAAAGAATGTCCCAGTTTCAATGCTTTATTATCACAGCATAATATACAATATCCATATCATATCATACATCAAAATGAAGAGTAAGTTTGCATAGTTTCGAATATGCACTTGCGCCAGAACGAGTTCCTGATAGGTTGACATACGCGCATGCGCGCATTCAGATGTAGTCATCTCTAGTGCGTGCGCCACATATTGACAATGGCGAGTCCTGAGCTTAAAGCTTTCTGTGTCTACAATTTGCAAGTGTGAATCTGTAATATACGAGTTCAACATGCGTATCGTTTCGGTTCCAATGCTGACCCTCCATATTGGCCAAAAACATATCGGCCGATGGTATAGGCCAATTGCCAACTAATGGATGTCTTGTAAAGCAAAAGTTACAGGACGCGCCCAAAAGTGACTGTTAAACAGATGTGGACCGTATCAGGCCTCCGTTCTTCAGTAGTCCTAGAAATCCTGTTCAGAGAGCAAATCACGAACTTGAAGTGCCAAAACGACGGTTGTGGAAGTTAAGGAAACGTTTACCACATGCGTGCATACGGTTGCAGTTGTAACCATGCTTTAAAGCCGACGACCTATGCTCTTTACGTTTACCTTGAGTTGGTGCAGTGCTAGGTCGAGACGATGACCTTCTAGATCGTGTAGTTTTTAGCGATGAGTCCACCTTTCATCTCAGGAGGTAAGGTGAATGGCCATAATTTTCGTATCTGGGGTCTGAAGATCCGCATGAACTTGTAGAACACGAACGTGATTCCCCAAAGGTTAACCTTTTCTGCGCCATATCCAGACGCCAGGTCTACGGACCTTTCTTTTTCGCAGAAGCAACCGTAACAGGGGTCGCCTATCTCGATATGTTACAACAAATGCTCTTTCCATAATTATTAGAGAATGAAGCGGTAAACTTTATTCGGCAGCAAGATGGAGCCCCTCCACATTGGAGTCAAATAGTGCGAGCGTGGTTGAACGACTTACTCCCAGATCGTTGGGTTGGTCATAATGGTCGAGACGACAGAGCTCTATATATCTGGGCCCCCCGGTCCCCGGACTTAACGCCATGCGATTTCTTCTATGGCTGCCAATTATATGCCCAGAGTTGAAACGCAGGATTAAAACATTTGCCGTCCTTTCATTACTCCGAATCTGTAACCGGATCTGTTAACCAATGTTTGGGAGGAATTGGATTATCGGCTGAATGTATCTCCTATAACGAAGGGGGCACATATTGAACATATGTAGGAAAAACTCTGTCCAATGAACTTCACTTTGATGTATGATATGCTGTTGATATTGCTATATTACGCTGTTATAATAAAGCATTGAAACTGGGGACATTCTTTTACGGATACCCGAGTAGTATATTATTGTAAAAAAAATAGGATAAGGAAATTAAGGTAAAGAAAATATGTTAATTTTTTATAAATTACAACGCTTATGAGGCCTAGTTCTTATATTTTTTACTAGTCGCAAAAGAAGCAAGTTCAAGTAACTAACGAAAGAAGTTAATGACTCATTGAACGGGCAACAGTCACCATCTTTTTTTTCTTCAGCGAACCAATAAGAAATGAGAATACAGTAAAAGAAAAACGTCAAACATTTCTAAACGGATAATAAACGTGTAAGAATAAACACATTTTGAGCCATTGTGAAGAGCTTTTAGGAAATTTTGGAAAAAAAAAAGTTTGTTATCGAAATCGAATCTTACAATTAAAAATCTGATAAGAAAATATTTATTAAACTTGTAAATTAAGGTAAACGATTACGGATTAGGAAAAATTTTAACTCGTAATAGGTCCGTTACTTTTTTTTCAAAATTAAACGAAGCAGATTAAAAGTTAATGAAAAAATTAACGAGTTTAATTAACGGATTAACGCGTTAATGCCCACTTTGATATTATATATATATATATATATATATATATATTATATATATATTATATATTAAATATAATAATATATATATATATATATATATATATATATATATAT
>JABUQX010011289.1:5000-59053 GCA_015478945.1 Trachelipus rathkii | reverse complement strand
TTAGATAATAGTGAAATTTAGCATTATTTAGGCGCCTTGAAAATTATTCTGAAACAAAATACTTCAATATGCACTTTAGATATTTTTTTTCTAGAATGGAATTTGTCCGGAGGAAAGGTGATCTTGTTTCTACTCACCATCCCTAACGACATGTCAAGTATACGATATGCTGAAAGATAAAATGAAGAAACAACATGATTCTGCTCTGGTTTTGTGTTTAGGATTCGCTAGGCCGGTGAAGTGAGTTCTTTATAGAAGGATTTATTTTAGCATACTTAAACGTTTTCATTGAGTATATGTCCTCAGACGTGAAAATTTAGTAAACTGTATAAAAACCGAAGATTACTAGTGAACAACATCAAAGATTCATTCTTACCAACGTTCGAAGCCACATTTTTGATGGCACTGTTTGATCATATATCACAAATGGGTCTTTTTCATACTCATTTTTTACTGTTGTGATTATATTTTTAATCTATTATTGCATTCCTTATTCGTTATGTTTTGTTCTTTTTTTAATATAGTTCTTATAATCCTCAGCATAATATATTTAAAATGATATTGTAGCGTTGTTACCTTGGATTTTCAGCACTGATCATATGATATTAATGATATCGTTTCTTTTATCCCAGCAACAGTCAATTTTTATCTATGTACTCTGTCCTCTCAGATCATCTTTTTTGGTACGGCTACAGATCTAGCGGAGGAGTTAGAAGTGCTCCTAGAAATTAAATAACATCCTAGGAAACGACGCTTCGTTACTATCAAACGGTTGAGCTTCATTTACCAGTTTTGGAACTAAAAGAGCAATTAAGGCTAAATACTTCGCAATCTATTTAGATAATCTTTTGGTTTATGTCTTTTACGTGAACATGTTTAATTTTGATTATGTCTCAATCATAGTGTCTATAGCTGGGCTACGCAATAACATTATATTTTTCAACGTATTGTGTGTGTAAGTGGATTCCGCGCTTATACGTTATTATTTATAGTTTCGGAGTCAAGCTATTTATATATCTCAGTATACACAATTTTATGCATCCTAGTGTGGTGATTATACGGGCTCCTCTGGTCGAATTCTCGCGTGAGAGCAGTAAGAGTGATTATCTATATCTTGCCCGCACTTTACTCGTACCTATCATTTTCGTTCTCTACCTTTTTCAATCTATGTAAATTGGTTAACAAAGAAACTAAACTTGTTTGGATACGGTTTAATAGCTCTCTCTCTCTTCCGTAGTGTATATACAAAAAACATACCAATCCTTTTCTTGACTTATTCCTTGACTCATATTTTTCTGCCATGCGCTAGCCCTTATGAATCTAATTACCTTGAGATACCATTTCGTTGGATATCTTATGTTGTATTAAGATTTTCATTCTTATAAACTTATACTTTTCCTCTAGATCGTTGGGCTCCTTTAGAGACGAAATTCTTCTTTGTTTCGAGGTTATGTACAATTGTCGCTATTCACGGTATTATCTTTTTTTTTTTGTGAATTGTATTGTGTGCAAATCTGTGGAAATACTCGTTGATTCTCTAAAGTGATATCGGTGCACATCATCTTTTGTGGCATGTTAGGCCAACTAGCAGTTTGCCGCTCGCAATCCATATTGGTATTAGCTTCTATTGTAGTGGATTAGTTCTCTTTGGCTCTCTCGTTGTTAGCACTTACATGCCTAAGTTTGGTTACATTATTTTCACACTGCCCTAGCTCTGCAGAGTACAAACCTGTAGAACCCTATATGTCACGTCGCTAGGAGGATCTTTCAGCTCTTCTCTTCTTGCATTGTTCTTTTTCAGTTAAAGACAACTTGCGTGGGCTTCATCGCATTTGTGAATAGTCCACTCCATACAGCATGTGTATGACTATGTCTTTACTATTTCTCCATTTAATCGTGCATCTTATTTTCTTCTAATTTCAATTTAAATTTCTTCTTCTAGAAAAGAACATCACACTCTCTTCCTTGATCTCTCACACTGACAACATTTTCTGTTCAACTTTCTATCGCATGTGCTACTCTCTATCTTAACATCCTCCTTTCTTGTTTCTTATAGTTTTCCGTAATGTTTTTTCTAGAGCTCTGAGCGAAATCCATTGGAACTCTCAGAGACTAGATCAATTAATTATTTAATCATTCGATGCTTAGCTTTTTTCGAACACTAATTGTATTTTCAGTGCCGAGTGACCGCACTAGGTAGGGATGTGTTATCTCCGGGCTTTGCTTGTGGAGCTATCCTCTGTGCTCTCTCTTGGGGTTTTACTTGTTATATCTGTGTACTTTCGTTGTGGAACTTAAATCAGAAGCATATTTCCTTTGTTGGCACTAGGTGCATACCATTTAGTTTATCGAATCCAGCTTGATTGCTCATTCTCTTCATTATCTTTCCAGGCTATTTATTCTCTGATACTATGTCGTTATGTTCGTATTCGTAACTGAGTCTAGGGTTCTGAGGTATGTGCGCTGCGAAGAGTTGCGCGGTTTTGAGATTAGATCTCTGTCTCTTTCTTCATATTCTCTAGCCCGAAGGAGGCTATCTTTTCTGTTCTCGACTTTTTTTTCTCCTTATGTCCCTCTTCTCTGCCAAATACTCTGATGTTGCCATCACTTCGTGTGTAAGTCTCGTTTAGGTTTGATCTTGTGATGTGCGATCTTTGTGAGAACACTGTTCTTTTAGGGATACAGGCACTCGTGCTCTTCATTAAATAAGTGAGGGTGTTGTACTTCTTCGATAATAGATAAGGTGGGTATAGTATAATGATTATGATTTCACATAACTTTGTTCTTGCTGCAGTGAGATAAATCAATATGAAATTCTTACTCTCGCTCTCTAAATCGATGCAGAATCGTTCTTTACTATATAAGGGAATTTATATGTTCACGTAGCCTTAATTACTCTCTCAGTTTGCCGTTCAAACAAAAGTAATATTTGGACTCTACGTTTCAATCTCTGTAGTGGCTACTCCGCCACCGTGCGGCATCGTCTCTTCGTGTGCCTTCTCTGTGAAGAGAATTCTCAGTGTCTGATACGTCGTGATAGCATAGGGGTGGTCGATACGCGCAGTTTGTGGATGTTGACGAGTGAATAAGAGTTATTTTTGACTTGTGTTTTACCGCTTGTTCGTGGCGAGAGTGAGCGTATGATGTGATCTTATATATTATTAGGTTGGGTTTGTTTTTTTTGAGCTATTTGATTAGTCAATTATGCTGTAGAGTGGGTTTGTATATATTTTACTATACTTATATATTATTTTTATTTAGTTATTGGGTATATTATTTGTATGGTTTAGTTTACCTCGTTGTTTCTTACTGCTTTGAATGAAAGATTCTCTTGTTTGAGTCTCAGAATATATGATAAGACTCGTTTCTTTTTCATCTTGTGTGATTCTCAATATAGTCTATTTATCTATCAGTTTATTCGGGCTTACATACGCCTTGTTGCATTAATGTTATATAGTTTAGTGGAGCGTTTGGTACTCGTATAGATTTGTTTAATATATTATAGTGTTCGTTGCAGTGTATCTATAAATTATTCTATTTATATATATGTTCATGTGTTATTCTCACCGAGTTATCTCATGCTTTTCCTCTGTTATATATTAATATATGATATGGGTTATAGGATGTATGTTATACGTAGATTAGCCACGATATATTATATAGTAGGGGTGTACATATATTTATATGGGTTATAGAGTATACTATATATATATATTTGCTGGTTACTATTTATTCTATTATGTAATTGGGCTTATGTGTTTTTGTATTACTATAGTACTTGTTTATATTAGTATATCTTGTATATTGCCATGTGTGCGTCCGTGAGTGTGGGGAGGTAGGGCTATGCCTTTAGTGTGGAATCGTATGGAGTAGAATTTTCACAATTAATTGTTTTTATATGTTCACATGGCTTAAACGATATTTAGTTTTAACTACTTGAGGTACTAGTTAGTATTATGTAGTAGTTTAATTAATAAATACATAAAGAAATGTATAGCTATTTATATTTAAATTATTTTATTTATACCCTACCTTATAATTGTATGTAATTTTATATATTATATATATGAGAGTCGAATATAGTGTAGTATATATATATATGTTATGCGGTGAATAAAAATGAACTATTTTATTACAATATTATATGTATATATATATTATATATAGTATGTATATACATACTATATATATATATGTTTTTCTTTATATATATATTATATATATATAATCATTATATAATATACGAAAAGACTATTTTTTTTTGTATCTTGAGATACTTTGTGGCTGGAAATTTAGGGGAGGGCCATGCCTTCCCTGGCCAGACTTGTAACGCCGCTCATTGTATACCTCCATCCCAGTGCATTTTCGTTGTTGCCGGGCTATCAAGAGAATCGTAAAGACGTTTGAAAATAATTCTGAATTTGTATGTATTTTTTTTTAAAACCAGGCATTAAGACTTTGTGTCTGGGAAAGGGAGTGTGTTGTTTTGGGACTGTTTTGTGGTCTATATATAGTTGTGAAGGCGTAAGACTTTAGATGGGCATAATAGCTTTTATCGCTCTAACATCTTATAGGAATTATACGATGAGATAATGTGAGGACTGTTAATGGGAAAAATTTGCAAATAGTCCTGGGAGCGAGGTTACTGCGTTCTGTGTGCTTTGAAAAGAAGCCGATAAAAAGTAGTGGATGGTGGTAAAGTATTATTATTTTTTATCTGACTCAAAGATTATTAATATTGAAAAATATGGATAAGCTTAAATAATTAAAAGGCCTAGATTGATAAAGTTATTCACTTATGATTTAACAAACTACGAACCCATTTAGTGCTGGTTCTAGTAATGTTGATGATAATTCAAGTGGTATTGAAGCCAATCTTGTTATTGATTTTAATTTAGTAGTGTTGCTACTTGGATATAGTGTACCAAGGGAAAATGTCCTGGATATTGGAAATTAAATAATTGCAATTATAATTAAGATTAAAGTTTGACTTTATTAACAAAACCGTTACAAAACCACAATTATGTACAATTCGTTAAAGATGCTAAAATGAGGAAAAAAATCTCTTTCCTTTCCTTTAATGTATAATAGCTATGATTTTTGGATCTGCACAATTCTTAGCTAGCGTATTCTTAAAATATTGAAAGGTCATCGTTTTTGCTAGGCTGTCAATGTTGGCTTATTTAGACATTTTATCAAAAGAGACATATTTGGCCCCTTTATTGTAAAACCATTTTAGAAAATAGAATGGACTATGTCAATTCTTGTTGCTTAAAGCCAATGTAAATTCAGACTGGCAAAAAGGATGCCTCAGTAGCAGCACAATCTAATATTATTAGATTGTGGAAGCAGCAAGGAATTTAAAACGAATAATTAAAATAAGCGTGCTTAGTGTAACTGACTGAGCAACTGCATGTTGCTGGGCCCTTATTTATTAAAATATAATATAGGCGAGAAAAATATTCCACCCAAAAGCAAGTGAAAAGTGTAATATTTTTGTTGCACTTATGATGTTCCTATTAGAACAATCTCTCTTGATCTGAATATGTTAAACTTTTAAAACTCTTTTTAATATATTTAATTCTTTTCCCAAAAATTGAGGAATGAAAACTACATATGCTCTTAAAAATGGTTCTGTTACTACATCACTTTTAGTATAAGCTGATTGTCTAGACTAAGAAACTAGAAAACTTTTTGTAAGAGTATATTTTCTATAAACTTTTAGCAGACGAGCCAGCAGACATATCCGGAACAGAAACATCTATCGATTGGGGTGTTCACTTCGTTGATTAAGGATTCATACCTTTACGTGAGGACTTTCTAGCTTTACTCCTCTTAAAAACTTAACGCCGAAAATAAAAGTCAGAGATTTTAAAATATTACACGAAAATTTACTAATCATCAATATGTTAGTTAATTTTGTTCTTCTCTGAGCTGGGGATTTTTTATTTCCAAAGTAAAAATTGCTCAGATTTATTTAGAAATTTTAAACATTTAAGACATTTATGCTCTCCATATTTTGTTATTTTAAATTTTTGGAATTGATAGAGTAAGTCCTTGAACAAGTACATTATATATAAAATCTGATGTGTTAAAATCATGTAGAGAAACTTTTATTCCAATTTAAATATAGAAACGATTCATTAATTCTGAATCCTTCATGGCCCTCAATCGTATTAGATTTTACCAACTCTAGTTTTTCATGATCTACCGGAATGTAAGAAACATTTTAGGCAATTTTATTCTGTCAAACATTTTTAGGTGTTTCAAAGTTTAAGTATATTTAAGTATATTCAAGTTTAAGTATATTTATTAGAAAATATGTTAATAGAATATAAAAACATGATAGCTTATCAAATTTTTTTAAATTTAATGAAGTTTATTAAATCGAAATAAATTATCATATTTCAAAATTACCTTCAAATTCTAAGCATTTTACAGTCTTGCCTGAATATATTAAAACATTCCATGTTTTATTTTTTTCTTGTTTTTTTTTATATATAATTAAATGAATCTAACCCTTTTATTTGCAGACAACTCTTTCAAAACTATTTGCCTCACAAATTTTAGGTTTAGGGATATGCATGTGAAAAAACAACTTTGAACAAACAATCCCCAAATTGTTAATTTTAACAAATACCAAATTAAAGTAGCTAGTGACAGTGATTAAAGTAGTTATTGACAGTTATTGTAGATGAAATTGTTCGTCATTCATTTAAAGTAAAACTCCTTCGTAACAAACACACATGTTTATAAATATAACGAATACAGTACAATTTTAAAGTAACTTACAGATGAAAGTTAGAATAATAGCATTTCTTCTTCTGACAACAATTTAATTTATTTTAAGCTTTCAAGAAATTAACATTTATCAAAGATGAAACTTCAATTTAGAGTATCACTCTGGGATTCGAACCCATAATCTTACAACGTAACTTCAATTTATTATCATATTACAAACATTTTTTTTACACATTTTACCATTTAAAACTATTATCGTCTCTAAAGAAAATCACAAAATTATCATAGAATAGTCATTTTCCATCAGATAGCATTTTCTATAAATAAAAAAATACTTAAAGTATTAAAGATTAAGTCACATTCTAAAGATTGCATACATTTAAATAAGATAGGCAAACTATTAAATAAATTATGTTAATATAAAAACTACTTTTCTATTTTAACCATAATTAGGGGTGTTGAAAACTTCAAATTACTCCCGTCCTTCCATGGAAGGGGAGAGAGGAGAGGGCCTACAGGATTATTGACACGGGTGTTCCCTAACCAAGACATCCCTCTGTATTTTAAAGGGCACCAGAATCATATATTTAAAATACGTCGGTAATTTATATATTATATAAATAAGGGCTTGTACCAATTAAGAGACTCTGTGTAAAATCGCCGATACAAAAGAGTTTATTAAAACGGGTTTCCCCAAGTATATGCATTCTTTCAAATTATTTGAACAAATAAAGTAACTCCCACAATCATTAAAAAAAAAAAAATTTAGAAGTAAGGAGAAGTATTTGTGTAATATTTATTTATTTTAGCATAATAATTTATTTTATTTTTGAAAATACCAGGAACCACACGACAGATATTAGTAAGAAGGTAATACTTAAATGAACGTCGAAGTGTGTTTGATGTAATTAACAAATGAGTTCAATTTGCATTGCACAAAGCTTCTTAATTTTCAAAGATATGACATAAGATGCATACAAAATGAGTCAATCAGTTGGAATACAATAATGTGAGGGAAGGAACATTTATGAATCAATTTTGCGGGAATAAATGTGAACAAGTTCTATATTTTTTACATTAAAAGAATAAGACATATCAGTTAAAAAAGATATTCATGTATATCATTAATTAATATCTTTCTTTAAATATATTTTCACAATGGCAATGATGACACGCGCCACACCCATTCGCATGGTTTCAGTTATTAATTATGCTTTCAAATAATCACTAATATAATATAAATACTCAATAATTATAATAATTAGGGACATAATATATATAATTTAAAAATCTCTGAATTTTCTACGAAATTTGGAAATAAAGCAATAATATATAATAACAATAAATTCCCCTATAAAGGAAAGAAAAAATTAGATTAAGGAAAAAAAAAAAAAAAAGATTTTACTACATTCAAAAGACTTCAAACAGTAAACACACAAATTAACCTGAGACTGAGTATCAAGATATCTATACATACTAAAAAAATAATAAAATTATAAATAAATCTTGCGAATTAATTAAATGATTAAATAATTCTTCAAAATGAGATATAAAATAAATATTATCATTTTTCTTCAAATTCATTAACCTTACTAATTATAAGAAGATAATAAGAATCAAATTAAAACAGGAATGCAACCAATATTAGGAAAGAGCTTAGTACAATCAATAAAGAATAACCTTAAAATATGCTTGAACATCTCAGGAAAGTAGCACACATTAAAAATATAATATTATAATAAAACAATAGACATTTATGGGTTTTCAAATTTGGACCATTAAAATCAATGCTAAATCACCTTGTCTGAAGATAAGTAAAAAGAAAAAAGATATTTTAGAAAAAAGAAGAAAAAGAATTTGAGCTCAACGGGAGTCTTCCATTGATTCTTTCCATAACACACTTCATTGGCGACTCCATTCTTTGGCTAAATTTGCTAATGAAACAACATTTATTCAGGGTTTGAAAAGACTATGCATCATAAGTTGTCCCAAGTAAAAAAACAATTATCTTTATAGTGACAATGAACTTTCAAATTAATCCTTTAATTTAATATTAAACTACATCATAAAAATAAGAGAGATACTGAAATACTATTATATGTGTATTTAGCAAAGGACATAATGCCTTAGCTAAAAGTGGATATGCTGTTTTCAGATTGTAGGCAGCTATCTATATAGGGACAAAAGACTCATATTCGGGAGAGAAGGACTGTATATCTACTGGTGGGCAAATTTTCATATAGACTCTCTGCTCGAGATTGGAGTTTACGCTCCCGCTCGTCTGTAATAAGGAACAAAGCGTACAGCATATAGGTGGATATTTCACCAGTAATGAATTCGGCTACAATGAAGTTTGCAATAACATTACATCTTCATCTGGGACTTCGTGAAGCAACAAATAATTGCATTTGGTTTAAGTTTTCAAAAAACTGACTAAGGGCTTTTGTAGCAATGCACTTAGATTCCGATTATCGGTTTCTTCGATTCGAATTCTGAAAACATTTATCGAATGGTACTATTATTCCAAACTAACTATAGATATAATATAATGTCAAATATAAATATACATACTAAACCTTCAAACTCTAACCTATATATAACTTATTGTGTGGAATAAGAGCAAAAAATGTGAAAATGGAATAGTTAATAGCACTAAATGCATGGACTAAACAGAATACAGATCCCCGAAAGGAAAAGAGAAAAAAAAAATAAAAAAAAAAATAAGAGTAATAATAGGAAACTACGCGAAAAACAATGGATCTCTAACTCGTCAAAAAAACATCACGCGGAGGAGAGGGATTTGATTTTCTGCTTAAGGGGGGACCCGTGATTAGGGTTATATAAGCACTCAAGAACTTAAAATGGACCCGAAATTCTTAATTTATCAGCCGAGTTTGACCTATGAAATAGGGGAAAACACAGCGATAACATACTATTAGGCTGGAATCTCTGATAATAAAGTATCGCTATTCCGGGTGAGTGTCGTAGATGATCGAGAGGACTCATTTTTTTTGATGATATTATTAATTGTGAAACCTATGTTATATTTTGACATTATTTCTGATAATATCGATACTCAATTTATTATCCGAAATGAACTGTAACAAAACTTTGGAATACATATTCAGAAAAGGCGCTATACAGGACTGTTAGGACCTAAAATCATGTTAGGAAATGAAATTAATTAATATGATTTCTAATTAACCACAAAATCCGAGCAAATCTTACCCCTATCTAGTTAAGTAACTTTTTTTGGGTTTTGAATATTGTAAAATAAGGTAGAGGCGGAAAAAAGATTATTTTGTGTGCATCGGATACATACATTGAAATTTTCAAGAAGCAATATTGTAGTTTGGAGAGATGCAAACTTATTATTATAACTTTTAAATCACTTTTTTATGTGATATGCAAGTATTTTGGAATTTGTGATGGAAAATTTTAATATTGTGTAAGAGACCAATAGTTTACTTTATGTTAAGAAGAAAAATAAGAAGAAATAATTTTTTTGAAGATATATTTTAAAAAAAAATTTATCTTTAACCTATGGGGCATAGAAGAATTAAAACTCGCGGGAACACTGCGTAGTCTATGCGAAGGAGGTGGGCGCTAGGTTTGGGATACGCCGGACCTTAAAAATTTTGAATTTTCCATGGTTATCCCCCGGTGATTACCTCTGAAGAAGGAGGATAAAAGCATGTAAAAAGGAAAGTATATAAAAAAGGAATTTATCTAAGTAAAAAAGATGATATCTCGAACGACTATAAAACGCCACTAGAAAATCTTGATGTTGAGATCTCGGTGAATGTAGTTTAGAAAAAGGAATATCTCAATAGGATTCAATTTCAAGAAAAAAATACAATATTATTTCTGGCTAAAGACAGCGAGATTTTTTTATTTTTTTTTACATCATCCAAGTACAACATCGAAACTTGTTTTTTTTTCATGGCTCTGGAGTTGGTGGAGATACAATTTTTTTTAACTGGTTATAAGGATAATCATTTTTTGTTATACTCAATAAAAAAATAATTGTACTCTTTGTTAAATATACCATTAGTTATTTGTTCTTGTTATAAAAGTTCCAAGGACAAAATAAAAAACTGCGCAAAAATATAAACTATAAATAAAAATTTCTAAATACAAAAATGTGCATACTCCAAAGGACTACAATTATGCCTTCTTACGGATTTCATTACAGACACGTAGCTACTAGATAACTTAGATTTTTTGTGTTTAATTTTAATTTTTCAATTCAAAACCAAAAGAAAAAAGGAGGTTTTTGAAAAAATAATTACTTAACAGTTCTTTTAGTATTTGCCTCTGGATTTTGGTGGAGCTTTGTGCGAAGGTGTTTGTGCCTGGGTTCAATCAATTTCGCAAGTCAAAAAATCTTCTATACAAATGACATCTCACCATAATTTACGATATTTGGGGCTAAAAATTGCGGGATCCAACCATAAATTAGGAAACAAAAAATCAAACCCTGCCCTTTAAAAAAAATAAAACCAATGAAACAAAACTCATCATCATCATCCTTTTTTCACCCCAATTGGACTAGGTGGTTAAGATGTAGCGTGACATTGCACTCAGGAAACAAGAGTAAGTAGTAAGAAGACCATGACAGAAGTCGAAAAGAAAGGACCAGCCTTACCCCCCCCTCTATACCTATTAGTGAGAATTCGGCGCAGTCAGAAAATCCCACCCAACCTCTTACGAGCTTCCAGGAGAACCGCGTCATGGACCCCTCTCGAGTATGGCACAAATTATAACGATCAAGTTAGCGATAAACAGTGTTAGGTTATTGCCTCTGGGCCAAGGTGGGCCATACACACATACCACCCTCACAAAACCCCGCCATTCACTACCTTTCTTTGCACCTTATTTCTCGCCTCTGCTCAACTCACATTTCTCTCCTTTCAGACACCGTTTACTGACTCAATTAACTTTTTTCTTCGGATCTCCCAGACCGGTCGATTCCCAACAACACTCACCACTATACACCGCTTAACCAACGACTGTAATTCATTCTTTCCACAATGACAAACCATCTCAATCGTACTTTCATTTATTCTCTCAATTTACCTCTTTTCTTCACACACACATTAACTCTCTAATACGATGTTGAGGTGTCATTGTAATCAATTTCTTTTCCACCTTAAAACACACACCTATATGATTGTCCATCTAAACACATTGAACTTTAGAAACCAAATATTATGCAAAAAACGGTTGCTTAAGACAACATTATTATTATCTTCTTTCTTCTTTTTTCCGTCCTGCATGTAGACCCAGATTTGGGCGGCGAGAGTGAACGTAAATACACCGGGAAACGATAGTAAGTAGAACATGAGGTAATCGAAAGGAAGGAACTTCACCCCCAAACACTTAAGTTGTCGGTAAACCAGATCGCAGCCAACAATTCACCGTTTATAGGGAGTATTCACAACACCGTGACAGAAGACCAACAACTGTGAGATATGGTTGTGTCAAATGTAAAAGACCTTACAATTATCCTTTTGCAGGCAAACCTCACAACAATAACCCCTCACAAAAACCCCGACCATTATTTCTGCACCATTATTCTTTACCTGTGGTGTTTCTCGTATCAATTCCTAAACATCACATTGCTTTCCATCAGTGCTCCCGTTTATTTCTGATACTCTATTTCACTTTTTCAGGACGATTCCCAGCCGGTCGAATTCCCAGCACACTCCACCCTTAATATACTATGCGGCTTAATAAACGACTATTCATCCATTCATTCTCCTGATGAAAAGGATAGACCAAGCTATTACAATCAAATTACATGCTCATTCTACGTCTTGTTCTTTATTTACACCACACAACTCCCCCATAACACGCAAATTCCTCATTTAATTAAATCATTTTCTTTTCAACATCCAAGTCACCCCTAAGATTTAGCCCATGTGAACGACTAAGTTTACACTTGCATTTGCTCTTCCTACTGATAGATTTCCACACCATAGTATTAATTTATTAGTGTAATATACGTTTAAAAACCAATTATTTTGAAAATGAGAGATATAAAGAAAGTAGATGAGAGAAATGCATAGTAAAAATGCATGAGACAAGTACCAACTCTAAGAATTTTGTTATGACGTATCACAACTCTAGTGACATACTACATAACACATTTTATCGAGCATAAATAGCGAGAACACACACAAAAAATTGAAAATCCTATATACAGGCTAAACAAGAAAGGTGAACTATATTTGATAAGAATTGAAAAAAAAACATCCTCTGAAGTTCAAAAATAATATCATTTTCGTCTGTGAATTATGCATAAAACAAGACAAAAATCGCACGTAACACGTAATACATGAACAATTTAAAAGGGGATGGAGTCTCTCGACTGAACAAAACTTTTCGAAAATCTAACAATAAAAATGTGGGTAGCGAGTGGAAGTATAGTTACACGGTGTCTATGTCACAAGTCATCTTTTTCAGCTAATTTGGGAATTATTTACGACAATTGCAATAGGCTGCACTGAAAAAAAAGGACATTTCCTCAACACTGCTGTGTTTGGGATACTATGTATGATCCTCTATAGTGTTATGTCACTTTGCTAGGCTCGCCTAACGTCGGATAAAGACAACCGGAACATGCAGTGTCTAAGAGAAGGTCTATTCTCTCACGTAGCCTCGTGAACGATACTCACACTCGCAGTATGCGTTGAACACAGAAAAGCTGCTTTGCAAATTCGCATTGAAAACTGACAGTTCGAAATGCACTTGGAAAGTATTTATGCGATTTTTGATTATTACAATTGTTGTTGTTGCCCTTAGAAGAAGTTTTCTTTTAGAATATCATCAGAATCGTTTAGAGGCAAAAGGAGAGAATGAAAGCTGGAGTTCAGGAGAATTACTGGCAAGTAGATACAGGTAATGAAGAGGATCCAAGTGGAAGGAATCATACATTGTTAGCATGTTTGCAACAAGAAGACACCACAATTCCTAATAATATTACGAAGTCAAGGACAAATGATTGAAGAGCTTTAAATGAAAGGAACTTAACTTATTTACTACTGTATTCAGTTACAGATATAGCTAAAATTGTACCCAGAAATTTCTCACCTCGCGCTTATAATAAGCTGAGTCGCGGAGTCTCGAGAAGAACTATCCGTCCTGGATGAAGCAACTCGCGAAGAACAAAGAATTAACAATAATTCGTTGCTTTTATTAAACAGGTTAACGTGCTCGCCAATTGTCAATTAATCGATTAGCCATAAAAAAAATCGTATAAAAATTTAATACCAACAAGAATACATAGAAAAAAAAAAGCCGATAAAAAAAAAACTTGAGACATATTGATTTACATATAACATTATGTTCCATAAAGAAATATAGTAATTAGATATAGAAACCAACGAGTTCGTACAATTTGAGGTACATTGTTCAAACGAGAAGGTACGGAAGCTTTTTAGATGATCGTCACCTTCATCTGATGTACCTTTGGTTAATACTCTTCTTATCATACGGATTCAAACCCGCTGACAAGAAATGACGGTTGCAGGTGAATCGGCGACTTTACGCTCACGTAAGGGTAACGGATAAAATAAATTCATACTCAAAACTTCATCAACTTCTGTCCAGAATCAGAGACGGATGAATTCTCAACTTTAACGGGAAGATCACTGAACATAAGAATGATTAAAAAACTTTACATTCTAGTAAAATAATTTTTTGATATTTTTTTAGCTATAAAAATAATAAAAATAAGGTAAGGGATAATTATTTCTATATAATAATTTATAATAATTAAATAATAATATAATAATGAATTATAATAAAAATAATAAATAATAATAAATAGAATTAAAACGCTCACGCCAAAAAATTAGAGATAATAAATAATAATAGGATAAATAAATAATAATAAAGTACTTTAAAATTAGACATAGATAAAATTTGTGGTCAAAAACAGACATGACCAGTAGAAAAAGGGAAAAAGGAAGATTATCTCAAAGTACGAGAAAAATGACCTGACAAAGAAGAGAGGGGAACAGACAAGTGGGTTAGCAGAAAGGGAAGGACGGTTCATCCAAAACTGACTGCCGGAGTGACGCTAGTTAGAATGATAGAAGATATGGAAAGAGAGAGGCTATAGAGGAGTGGGATGAACAAGTCTTACATACATACATTATGAGGTAAAAATTCGTGCGCGAATGATTGTGGGATTTATGATGACATCTTGTGACAGATTGGATAAAAAAAAGTTTGTAAGGACCAAAATAGAGATGATTTGAAAATAGAGGCCGCATATTACAGATGTAATAACCAGAAGGGAGTATTTGGCAGATTAGAGAAAATTTGGCAAGGGAGAATGATTGTAAATAGGAGAATGACAATATGGCATTGAAGGAAAATAGAAGAGAGAAACAAGGTTTAGAATGAAGGGATACCCTAACACGTTTTTAAGAATATGATCGAGAACATTTAAAGCTAGGTAATTGGGGTTCCAGACTCCCGCCGGATGGTTGTGAAGTAAATGATGAATACTTTCAGATCACTCTCTCTTTTGGTAGGGAAATCGAAAAGAAGGATACAATAAATGTGAACAATTATAGTTGAAAGATGATGTGAGACAATGAGCAAGCTGGAACAAGTGTCTGAAATTAGATTTATACAAAATAATTAGTAGAGGAAGATACGATGATTAGGAAAAAAGAGAGCAAATATGATTAAATGGGGGAGGATGGACAATGAAATCGTTCAAAGAGGGAGGAAAGTGATGGAAGCTGAAGGGAAAAGAGATGTGAGAACCAACATGGCATTAAGGGAAGGTGGACTGGTTAAGTGCATTATAAATATTCCGATTGTTGGGTGGATTGTTAAAGGGGCACATAGGTCAATGGGTACAGAACATAAGCACCTATTTGGGGTCTGTGAACATGAAGGTATTTGGATTGACCTGTGTATAACGTATACCGTATATATAAAAGTAAGAAGAGGAATAGTGGAAATATACGAGTGATAAGAGGAATAATAAGATCTCTAAAAGAAATATTTACCGAAATGTGTTTCAGTATGGAATGGACTCAATCTTAGGGGCGGGTGTTTATGGAGGAATAGTGAGAAGAATTGAATTAAAATGAAGAGAATGAGAAAGCATATTAGAGGAGTTGTTGCATAATAGGGGTGTAGGAAGAAAGAGGGATAAATAGAACCTAAAGGAGAATAATTATAATGAAAGTCATAATAGAAGAATGGTTGGGTTCATGTGGAAAGGAAATAGAGAAAAATGATAGATTCGTACTCCCAACATACAAATATGGTTACTCTGAAAATGACCTTCGGGGAAAAAAATATACTATGGAGTTTCAAAAGTATGTAATGGGAAACTTAGAAGCACAATAGCTCCAAGATGTTCCATGTAGTTCAGACAGCTCTGAAAACACCGTTTAGTGATACATACAAAGCTTACAACAGAACTTCACAGTAATGTGGCAAAATAAAACGGTACAATAATTCTTCAAACTTTTGTGGTATACGACGGTATATATGTCCATGATTCAACTTCTCAAAAACTTCTCAATTTCATTTCAAAAGTTATTTGACATTCAAACAACTTTCATACCAACTATAATATTAACTTTAACTTTAGGTGACCTTCATTCAATACTGATGAATTGAGATTTCATAAAGGGTGATTTTTGGTGGCTCGGGTTGTATATAGGGCTGTTTTAATTTTATTATATGTAAAAGTTGCTAGAAGAATTTGTACTCTTTTCAATCCTCATTTAATTTTTTTTTTTTTAATTTTTTGCAAGATTCACTAGATGTTTCTATGTCTTCTTCAATAGCATCCTTGTGTGGCTTGAAGTTCAATGTACTTTTACCCCTTATTTACTATATCTCAGGTAAAGTCAGCATTTATTGCTTCAGTAGGTTCTTTGAGTTTCTGCAATTGCTTATATTTGCTTACAGTAGTATCTTGTTGCATTTTTATTTTTATTCGTTTGCTCAATAATTGACTGTCTTTAGCCTTTTTCCTATTTTCAATCCCAGTCTTTATGTCACATTTTCAAATCTGAGTTGCCTATGCAAGTTGCCTTACTATTATTAGCCCGATGAAAATTTGTTTTTGTGTGGGCGAATCTGAAAAGAGCTTGAGAGGAATTGGTAGAGGGTTTGGCAGGGTGTGTAAAAAGAGGGGGTTGAAAGTAAAAAGTAGAATAAGAGTAAGAGCTTATTTCAGAATCTACATTGCCTAGTGCTATATTTTTTCGCTGTGCGTTGAGCAGGACAGTAAGCCCTCTCTTACGTTATCTTTGTGTAAGTTCTCGATTACGATCTATGTGTTTTGGTCGCAGATCCGATGAAGGCGGACTGATTTTAAAATTTCTTACTAGCAAGTTGAGTGAGGAATAATATATGTATTTTTCAGATTGTTATATTTTTTCAAAAATGAAAGATACGAAATATAGTATAGTGAGTGTACCTTTGAGGGTATCTTACATGAAGTACCGTTATTAACATAGCTCGATTTATCAAACGTTTTACTTTTTTATCAATTCAGTTAAAATACTAATTAAAGTAATTATATATATATATAATATATAGTATATATATAGTTAGTGATTTCACTTTAGTTACATTTTTGCAAGCCTATCACTTAGAACGTAATAACTTATACTAAAAGCAGCCTCCGGGAAGAAACGCCAATTTTATAAATAATATCACATATATATATAATCACTATAAGTTAGAACACTATATAGGCTCCTATCTCTATCACTTCAAACTACAT
Source organism: Trachelipus rathkii (assembly GCA_015478945.1). Taxonomy (NCBI): domain Eukaryota; kingdom Metazoa; phylum Arthropoda; class Malacostraca; order Isopoda; family Trachelipodidae; genus Trachelipus; species Trachelipus rathkii. The sequence goes on along the minus strand of JABUQX010011289.1, from coordinate 41,541 downwards.
CTCTATTTTAATATAATTATACATTCAAGTTATAATGAGTGGTAATTCAATAGTGATACAGAAGTATTTATATATCACCACTTACAAGTTGGTTAGACAGCTAATACCTGGAGATTATAGACCATACTAGTGGCTCAATTCATATATACATAGTTATGAGATGAGTACCAAAGAACACCAACATGATATACAGCCTCAACCCATAATTTGATTCGAGAACAACCCTACACAAAATACTATAGCTGAGAATACATTATATATACATTACAAATTAAAGTTTTATATGTCTGGGCTGTGAGTGACTCAGTCCACCTCTAGTGAGTGAGTTTCATGAGGTATTATATATCTCACTATATATTTATATACATTATATACCTGTGATGCTCAGCTTAGTATAGCTATGAGTATTACATAAGTATTATATAGAGCATTCTGCGGTGGTAAGGGCGTGACCACTTAGCAGTATATAAAGATATATTATATAGAGTACAGAGTGGTGTATATCGATATAATGAGCCTTCTCTAAAAGTGACGTATTATGTTATATAGTACAGTCTAACGCTAAGCTTCACTCTAACCTGACATGATATGAACACCGACATCATATTTCTCACAGGACCTATTATATGATAAGAGAGAAGTACGGATGCTTGTGCTGTATATATTATATAATACGCTTAGGCTATTTATAGTCACTTATAGAGGGGTATATTATATATATATATATTTAGTGAGAGTCTCATTAGTGAGTGGCGTTCTGGGGCAGGAAGGCTGCTAAAATAGACCTCCTTAGAACGACTCACTATACTAGCAGTATATATACCTTATACCAGTAGGACAGTAATACGTCACCTAAGCTTATGCTGTTAGACAACTCAGCTACCTATTACTCATCTTATATCTCCACATCTATTTTTAATATATTTCATATTACATGATATTGAAGTGGTTTATTGATTCTCGAATGACACACTTGTATAAAGTATTAATACCGTTCGAGGTGTGGGTACAATGGTAAGTTGTGTCAGGAAAATAGAGAGATCGATACTATATAGAGTAATGGCAGTATAATAATTGTATATGATGAATAGTATTTATGTACTTTAAGAGAAATTTGTATGCTGCATATGTAAGAACGATAAACTTAAGTAGAGGGTTGTTGTAATGGTCCTCAGTTGCATCGATGTTGTGTGAGAAAACCCAAGAAATTGATGAATCACAAAATTTCAATTTCAATTTTGTTCAATGTCAGTTATTTGTCTTTTGACAGTAATTTGATATTTTGAAAGAGTGACGAGAATGGGAAGTTCAATGAATACCGTTTAACATCGCGATATAAAAATTCAATAGAATGAGAATGTATGCGTATATCGAGATGATCTGAGGTAGATATACGTATTGGTATATTAAAAGCAGTATATAATATATATATAGTTATATAGGTTATATATATAGTAAAATATATATTTATAGCTAAGGTAATTCATAGTGAGACTGGCTGGTAAGTACTGAGAAAGAAAAAGTGAAGTAGTATTAATAAGGTAAATGCCTGGAGGTAAGAAGGTAATGTGAGTTTATTGAGGCAGAGGTGCGAGAGAAAGGTGTATAAAATTAAAGTATATATTATTATATATATTGTTTATTTTTATGTTTATAGTAAATTAGGGATATAATAATGATGTATTGTGTATATATAGCATACTAGAGCCTAGTATATCTATGATGTATTAAAAACTCATTTACAATATATTGTACGATTAATAATTATATACAATAAGCTAAGTGTTATACTAGCTAATCTACGTATAGTCCCGCTTAAGTGCTTGCTGTAGTATATGTGGTCATTTTATCTGTATACTGAACTATATAGAATTATCTCTACTAAATAATATATAGTAGATAATATTTATAAAAAAGGGGGTACACGGGATAAGGTACTGGGCATTTCTTTTCGATCATTGTGTCATATTCTTCTATACTTATTATATATTTATATAGATATATATATATAAACTATATATATTATTTCATATATGTATTCTGGAGATATAAGATAAGTCATAATACGCATCTTATACTATATATATATATAAACCTATATTTATATATATACTCACTAGCCAAATCTCATTGGGGCTCTTCTTAAAACAATATGATTAATATTATATATATTAATATATATATATATATTATATTCCTCATGGTTTCTCGTACAACTACAGGGGTGATTTCATTTGAAGATATGTAAAACTCAAAAACATGTGCTCTTCCGGGCTGCTCAGATAGATGAACCTATAAAGGAATGTTCCATGCACTATTACTCACTCCTAGTGACCCACTATACCTGTGTTTTCATCTTATTTTCATTCGTCACTTAATAACTTAATTGCTACTTTATGCTTGTAAATAGCTTCAATATTACTACATCAAGTCTATCTCCTATTTGGGATTGAATTTTCAACTATATTATATATTATCTCAAACATAAAAACTAATTCTTTAGCCAGGCCTCACCATCGTTTATTTACCTAAGCAGGTGTTCATAATATTTCAGCATTTCTATATTCGTTTTTCCTACCAGTTTGTCTTCTAGTAGCACATATCTAAAATTGTTACATTTCTGTGACCTTGTCACTTCTTTTCATCCCATAGATATTTCTTAAGCCTTTCATTTACAAAATCTACCAATTCTTCTTTTAAATTTTAATTTAATGTCCAATGTCGCACAATCAATGCAAACAGTTGGAATCAAAATACAATATCATCAAAATTAACATATTCCTTTTTATCTTCTCTAATATTAATAATATACTATATATTCCCTTTTTATTTAAATTGTCTCTAAGAACTTCTTTAATTAAACTTCACTTTCACCGTCCGTAATTAATATGGTCAATATCTCTTCTTTGTAACATTACCGTAAATGAAACCCTCAATTCTATCCCTAAATTATCATAAGACTTTGTCTCTGGGTAAGGTACTATCTAACCCATGCAAACCATTGTTTTATCAACAATCCATATTGAAGAATCGTCTCCTGAGCTTTCTACTAATTTTAATCACATTAATTTTTGAAGGATTAATTTTTAATCCTTTTTGTTCATGTTGCTTCAATCGACTCCTCTTTCATAAAATCAATATTATTATATTTCTACACTTGGTCAAAAATTTAATATTAATCTAAAATACACAAGGAGACAAATTGCCACAACTTCTTTAAACCTTACTCCTCTTTATAACTCGAGTCCCCATCTTCCGTCTGTAAAATCCTATACGCAAGCCTACTTCCTATATGAGTGTCGAGAACAGACGCTTTAATAATCTGCTCTAATATTTCATTTCTACACGCGTGTGTAATCTAACAATACTATTCCACAGCATTTCTCCCTACTCTGTACTCCGAATTAAATGCTCTATCTTCCATACAAAAACGTCTTTCTTCTTCTTTATCTGATATTATAATAATAGACATTTATAATTAAAAAAGTAAAATTATCTGAACCCACACAACCTCAGACCATTATTAAAAACCTACACTCTATGTGAGTCTTTTTTCCCAATCTGTGCATAATTTCCGTAATATTTTTATATTACTCTCATTAATCGTAATCTATTAAGTTTAAAGCCTGAGTGTTATTACTATACGTATTTTGGAAGCATTATATTCCCTTCTGATCATAGCTTTCCGGTTATGATTAAAGTAAATTGAACAAAAGTAAATGTCACTTTTCTTAAAAAATATTTGTAAATACATTTATAGTAGTCTTGACTAATCTTTGGGGACATAACACATTGCCACCTTCCCAAGCAAACATTGAATAATTCAATCAGCCACCCATACACCACACTGAGCTTACCGGGTTGTTGAAAAATTTAGGAACTGGCCAAAAATGACCGTCCAGTATGCCAGAAATTCCAGCTTTGCTCCATCAGTTTATGATATATATTATAATTGCTTTTGCAACATTTATCACACCTTGTGTAGTACATTCACCAAGACAGAAAACTATTCACAAGATCGAAGTTCATTCCAAGTCTTCTCGATTTGGCTTATTTAGTTATGTCTCTACAATTTCATTTCTAAGCCTATTTTTCATAATATATTTTTAACTACTCTCATAAATTTGCCGGTTTTTATTCATTTCATTCTCATATAACTTTTAATTTTTACATTAAACATTTTAATCTATTAGTATAAAATTATATCAGTACACTCTTTTTAATATTAGGAATTACTTTATAAGTATACTATTATATAATATTCAAAGTTTTTACATCAGCCTAGACTATCTTCTCTTTTATTACGAAACACTAATGTTAATCTCCTTTAAGTACCAAAAACCAGTTTACTCTCATCTCCTATAAGATTAGTAACAAAGATTACTAATCCAATCTTCACTAAGTTTGCCGCCTCCTCTTTGCAGCTTTTCGCTTTCCCTTAAACTTCATTTCATACATTCTCTTGTATTCCTCCCTTGTCACCTAGCTATTGTTAATGTAAGCTAAATAATTTTTGAATAAAAACTTGTTTTCCTTTTAATAATAAATAATATATAATCTAATTCTTCACTTTACTTTTAGGTACCTATTTTTTATTTTATTTCTTCCCTTTTTTTAGATCTAATCTAATTCATAGGCATACCACAAACTTCCTCTTGTATTCATCAATATGTTCTCTTAAAGACGTATTCCCATGCCTCTGTTTTTTCTTTCGCTGTCAAGTCTATATCTTTAACTATTCCCACATGTAGTGTGTCGTGAGAGAGTGAGACAAATTCATCGTCATTAATATTTTTGTTGGAATAATGATGCTTTCATGTTGTCTATAATGTAGTACGATAACATCGTGGGTGATAAATCTGAAATATGTACACAAATATTATGTCTATGTCTTAAACTCACTTTCGACCTTTGCTATCTTTTGACTCATGTGGAGAAGTATATTGAAATGTAGAGATTAAAGCCTCCGCCTTTATGGGCTATACACTGTTCGAAGATGCCGTTCAAACTGACCTATTATAAGTGCGCCATTTTTAACTTTACACATATCAAGACAGAGAGCACAACCATTTTCTAAATTCCACTATATTGTGCCTGAGTGATATACAATTGGCTCGTGTATGTATTCTTTTAAATAATGAATTCCCTATTAGTAATATCTCTAAGGCACATGAGTTCTACGAAATTTTGCCCGCACCTTACGTGACAGTGTTCATTTTAGACTTCGGTTAGATATCAAAAGTGAACGAATGATTCTGACCAGTTGTGAACATATTTTAACATCATTTGAGCATCTCGTGCCTATGAGGCGCAGATTATAAATCAGGACTCGTCATCTCTGAAGCAGCACTTTAAAGCAATTGTGCTCATGAAGAGTTACCTAACAATTGCTAGTTCATGTATTCCTGATATGGGACACCTTCGCTGTACTCAATTCGTCTATCATGCTGTCGCATGCCCTTACCCTCTGGGGCAGCCAGGGTGTCGACTCCTCACTCTTATACAATTATTCTCGAAGACTTTTGATTTCACCACCTTATCATTATTGGCTCGAAACAGCGTATCTCAGTAATCTGCAGCTGAGAGCGATTCATTCCATTATACGTGATAATCGTCTTCACACGAGCGTTGGACACATTTATATTCTCTCTTTGTTCATAGAAACGTAAAGCTCTTACACTCATATTAATGTAAGCGTATCGTGCTGTGAGCTTGGGTCTGCTGCTCAATATACCTCCGAACTAACACTGGCTGGGCTTTCTTGTTCTTGACCTATTTTTAGATACCAATTAATCCTATTCTTGCTCACATCCTTTCAGTTATTCGTCTGCACTTAAAGCAACGAGTGCATATTTTCCTCTATTCTTCCTTTCTTCGAATTCATTGGCTCATATGAGTCAGAGCCCTCACCGCCTTTCTGCTCTCTATTCATTCATCACTATTCCACTCCTCTAACATTCCAAATATCCTCACTCTTTAACGAGATTCCCTTTCTGACACACTATACACAGCGTCGCGTCAGAAAGATATCAGATGAAGACCTTATGAGTTATATCTTAAGTATATTTGATTTAGTTACTTTTATTTACGCGTTACTTCGTGTAAATTTTTGTACCGTTATATCTTTTGTGTTATATACTTATCACTAGTGAAAAAGAAATAAATGACTAAGGAGTGTTCCCCCACCTCTTATATCCCTTGTATTTATTCGACTATTCATTAAAAAGTTTCAATCAAAAATTTGATATGTGAAGCGTCTCAACAAAAGTTTCAATAGTAAATCAGAAACTTTGGCTGCATTCGTAATAATTATCCTATTATTAATTTCCTATTTAATAAAAAATATTTGAGCAATTTTTATTTAAAGCTTAAATGTTTTTAAAATTTTTTATAATAAATTATAATTAATATATTATATATATATATATATATATATATTATTATTATATATATATATATATATATATATATATACTATATATATATAATATATAATATATTAATTAATATTATATAATATATATTAATATATATAAATATATATATATATATAATAATTAATTAATTAATATATATATATATATATATAATATATATTTATAATAATAATATTAATATATATAATATATATATATATATAATAATATATATTATAATATATATATATACTATATATTATTTCTTCTATTCTTCTCACTACATTATACTTCGCTTATATAATATTTTTCAACCAGAATGGTGAGTAAACCAGTGATGGCACGATAGCGGGTCATTAGTGAGTAAAATATAGAATGCAAGTAAAGATATAGATACAATGACCCCATAAAGTATAATCGTAAAATGAGACTGTGACCAGTCCTTAACCAGAGAGTGCTCGGACTCTATATCAAGGTATCGTGGATTACCATTCATAGTATTCAAAGAAGATATTAAATTGTAAGGTAAAATTTGATGAGAGGAAACCCATCCCGGCAATATCTCAGTAAAATATTTCCACTATAAAAAACGCTTAGTGAGCGTGCAGAGGAGAAAGAGTTGTTGGTGACGAGATGACACGCTTTACGTATAAGATGTCTTGGATCACGGGTGAAAGACATCACACATTCCAATGAGTATAGTATATATAGGTTCATTACCCTATTTAGGCCCACGGTTTAGTGAGTAGTCCAAGCAACCAATACCTACCCTATCACACTATATCCACCTATATGATCACATTCACTCCTTATTAAGTACACGCTATATTTATATCTTCAGCTTTTTTATTATATATTATACTCTCCAAAATCTACAGATATATTATTTATCAAACTTACATATAACATTATTACGTTGACTAGACTCAATACTAACTTTATTTTTTTTGGTCTCCTCATCACTCAGTCACGTGTATACTGAGAGTATTTCACAAAATACCTCATGCACATACTTAATATATACATTCGTATCTTTAACCAAACGTAACTCATAGTCATTCATTCACTTATACACTAATATTGAACTAACCATTTTACTATTAATAACATACTTCAGGCACTGTTCGCAGTTGATTCACTCTCATCATTGCCTCAGTCTATGGACACACGGCACAGCTTACTTTATCTTTCTCATCATACACAAATATATCACCTATTACTAACTCACTTACTCTAATAATAGTATATATCTATAATTATATATATATATATATAAATCCTCTCTTTATAATTCTTCTCTCAGCGACTATAACACCACAACCGAGAGAGAGACGTTAGAAGAGATTGAGTAGAGCATGAGACACACTACCTAGACAACCACCACACTATTAGTAACACCTATACTCGTCATAAGATTTCTAATACTTTCTACATTACACATCAGAGATCACTGAGATATCTAAAAGAGGTATTTTGAATTCACTTTAAGGCAACTCATTTATACAATACAACTATCAAAAGAATGTAAGAACACGAACACACGATATCCATTCTTCATTAACCAAGTATACAACATAGAAGCCATAAACCGCTCGAGAGAATGCAGTCAAAATAGCACTCAGACTTTTATAAGTCCTTGTGTTATATCATCTTACACCAAAGGAGAATGAAAATATTTTGTGGCTATTCTCACCAATGTCGACTAAACCATATTCTGTAAAGAACATACTGTTTTATGATTAAATTTGTTTTAAAATATTAAAAAAGATATAGAATAAATATATTCCCTTCTTTGTAAGGGAAATGCCATCTACCATCGCCTACCTATCCTACCTTCATGCACTACACGATGCACTTCACTTCGCATTATTATAGTCACATTATAACGTCTACCTGTATTAATTATCCGGCTATTTTATACTCATTATACCATACCATATATACCCTTAATAATATAAATAATTTAAAATACTCATCTAATAGTATATAACAACTATTGTATTTACCATAAGCTGGCTCCAATCTAACTAATAACTTTCAACAGACTGAGGAGTTAGTCACCTCTCAACTCTACAATAAACCTATTAATAAACCTTAATTCTTATCGCTCAACGATTATACTTTCTAATATAGTCCACGCTCCATATTTTTATATCACAACACCTTAACAAATATTATTATCACCATTTGCACTTTATTCCTTATGCAAAATATATGAAATTGAACACAGCTATTCACTTAACATTTTTTTTTTTTTTTTTATTTAAAAATGAAAAAAAGCTCGCAGCCAGAGTGACAGTATTTTTTTCTAAAACTAGAAAGTTTTAAATAATTTATGGTGAAAATTTCGGTACGAGACCAAACTCCAAGTTTAAAAGACATTAATCACCTACATTACAAAAAAAAAAAAAAATTCTGCTTATATTTATTTACAAGAATGTTCTGTTACTGTTCACACAAGTCTAAAAGTTGTTTAAGTTTTCTGAACGTAAAATATTTTTCATACACAGGAAAAAATAAGATTTATTAGAATATTAAGGACAAAAAATATTTTAACGTACATTTTAATATTAGAAATCCGAAATACTCGACGAGGTTTCTTTTACAGTATCTACCTATTTTCTGTTATAACTAGTTTTCCTCCTTGAATAGGGCTCTGCCCGTGAACAATGATATTAAATATATATATATATATATATATTATATATATATATATATATATATGACACCCCTTACTTCACACTCATCTTATAAAATTCATCCAATTCTCCACCATTACTAATCACTATTTTTACCTAGCTTACCTACCTAAACCATATATATATATATCTAGATAGAATTTATCTTTCTCACATAATAAAGTTGTCAGAATACTAATATAACAAATTATTATATATATATATATAAGAATAAACGATGTCATTATTTAACAGTTTTTATGTACTAATAATAATATATAAAATCACCCGAGACTTAATTAAACTTGAGTTACATATATATATAATATATATATATATATATATATATACCTATAAATAATACTATAATATCATCATATAAATTACACCATTATTATATATACTTACACATACGGCTTCACTTAATTCAGCCTAAATATACCATACTTTATGAGACTTTATACATTCAGAAGCACTAAACCATCATAGAACAACATGATATATATATTTAGCGCTATACAAAGAAAATTTTGAATTTTTACTGATAATTTTAGGGATAATATTAGTTATATATTTTTATTCTTATCTATCACATCAAGTAGTTATTGGGCGAGTTCTATACTGTTAGCATAGATATCGAGTATGAAATTTTAATACTAAACTTTCAATGCCAATATAAAAAAAAACACCACCTTAAGATGTGCTTTAATAAAAGCTTTAGGTTTATGTTTCTCTCTATGATTTACTAGCATTAAAAATATAGAGATTATTAAAATACTCATAACTTTTCCTTGTACAGTTATACAATATTGTGCAATACATTAGATGCGGTCTTGATATAACCAAAATTTTTTTTTGATAAATTGGCAGTTGCCATGATTAACTCCTCCTTTGAGTTCTTCAAGCAGGCTCATCTTTTCTTTGTCCAACTCTCTCACCCAAGACTTAACCGATATGCTCAACCTTACATGTACTCCACTGATGAAGTCTGGAACACACTTTTTTCTTTTAGTTTCTCATGTTACTTTGATTTCAACAGTTTGAAACGCAGTACATCGAAACATGTCAACCATTCATTCAAACTTATTTTTGTGATTTTCTCCAACTTTGGTAGATTCAATTCCACAACTGATGAAATATATACATATATATATATATATATATATATATATATATATATATATATATATATATATATATATATATATATATATTATATATATATATATATATATATATATATATATATATATATATTCCGAAATCCCGGAATTTCTCCCCGATTGAGGGAGAGGGAGAATATTGAGAGAATGGATGGAACAAAATGAAATTTTCCTCCCTCTCTCTACCTATTTCACCCTCTTTCCTCTTTTATGTATCAGAGACAGAGAGAAAAGTAAGTTTCGAAATCTGACTCTCTGTGTTAAGTCCGTAGACATGTGCGACTTGCTCGTAAAACAGAACACACAGAGACACCATATATAAAAATGATAATGCCGTGTTACAAAAAAAAATGAATTGATTTGTGATAAAATAATTGATAGGATTTTGTAGTGTGAAGAGTCCACCTCAGTCCCCGAAATCTGCGGGGGCGTTTATGATACACATACACATGTGCATTAAACACCCACAAATTTATATATATTACTTCATCCACCAGACATCGGTCCCCCTTTTAAAATAAACAGAAAATTTAGATTTCCTTGAAGAAGGAAAAAAAGAGGCATAGTCGCGCGAAGGTTGAAAGAGACAGAGACAGAATGTTTCTGTGTTTCTTCAAATAGATGAAACTGGAGAGAAGATACGAGTTTCATCCAACACCTTACTTTAATGTGACAGAGGATGTGTGCTTGTTTCTTCTTCAAAAAATCATTTAAGATCATGTGTTAACCAAAAAATAAAGTGCACTATACCCGAGTTCTGTATACTCCAATTAACACACATAATGACTTATTGTAGGGTGACGTAAATTATAAAGCACGATTGTAAGTTATAAAGACTCGATATACACAATTAATTAAATATGCAAATTAAAATTACACATAAATGCAATTAATTACTTAATAAAAAGTTAAAAAGGTTAAAGGTTCTGCTTTATGATAAAGAGACAGAACCATGCGCAAATGCACAAAATTAAAAATAAAAAGGTGCACTGATTGAGAAACAGTAGGCGACCAGAATGAAAGTGAGTATATTAATATGTTGTATGTCCCTACTACCATTTAGTAGTTATATAGATATTCTATGTGGTAATGCATCCGATAAATTGAGCTAGTAGGACAGTAGTTGTCACAACAACAGTAGGCGACCAGAATATAATGCATCCCATTGCCTCATTCGTATGGAACTCTTATTTCTGTAGGCATCAGAAGAGAATTCAACGGATTAGATATACCGTGAATTGAGTCCTCTCGCTCTTCAGAATGCGGGTAGTGCTAATAAGGCTGATTATATATTCCGCATTTTATATGTGAGTAATGTAGAAGATAGATTTACAAATTCCAGATATACTAGTGATCTATGACCGTTAGCATAATTTGCATAATACTTAATGATATAGCAGATCAGCTATCTCTGCCGTCTAAATATGACAACTCTCAAAGATCACAATCATGGAAGTATTTTTACAAATACATAAGTCAAAAGCGATAATATGTAACAACTAATATCTAAAGGACAGATGTCGCATGTTCTTACGGTCCTCAATGCCAGGATGAAGTAAGCAGGATGTGAAAATAATTTGGTTTTTTTACAGGTTAAGAAGACTCGAGGGAAGATCGTCTCTTGTGCGTTGGAGTCTAGTTCTTTCTAAAGATGCTTAAAGAACGTAGCCTCATAAAATTCGGAAGAAGTTGAGAGTTTAGGCTCGCTATTTTTTTATAAATCTGATTTTACTCCAGAACTGCATTGACTATGGGCACAGATTTTATATTGCTCGCCCAGAGGGATCTGCCCGAAATATCTGTATATTGAGATAAGTTTGTTAGTCTTCAGTTGCCGCTTAGGAAATCTATTACAAAGATGTCCAAATAGATAAATTAATAATCTTCAATAGGAGAATAACTTATATTTATCGTTTAAAGCATGCGGTTATTACGTAGTGAGTGCGCGACGCGTGACAGGTCATACCAGAGTTAATTTCAGTAATTTGCAATGATTAATCTAAGATGAAGTGGGTATAATGGTATTATTACACAATGCTAAACCAGTAGATGTATATGGTGCGAAATTTATCTCTGACACCTGTCACTTATATTGTGGTGTCCAGTGGATTACATTAGAATTTATATGTTAAATTCCTTGATGGGACTCATAAAGATTATTATTCAGAGGATGCGAAGATATCTAGTCCACAATGAGATAACTTAATTAGGGTTTCTACTAGTACATCTAATACACGTACACTATGTTCTTTAATACAAAATTTTAGTTAGATATGAAACACATTAAAAAAGACAAAGGACAGATAAAGTTTTCTGAAGTCAATTATCTCATAAAGTCGTTCGATGACGATTAGACTATACTTTAAGGTGAGTGCCATAAATCGTGTTATATTATAGCAAATATTTAATTATAGAGGAACAATAATAGAATTAGTTACAAGGATGGCCTTTATATATGTGTGTGCATAGCGGAGTGAGAGAGAAGAGAGAGAGTTCGTAATTACCTATTTTCTGTTATGGTTTCTAATAGTTGACCAATATTCATGCTGAGTGTGAGTGAGAGAGAGATAGAACTTAAGTTCTGTGAATCTCTCGAGGAATTATTGATCACATCGTGTCAACGCAGGTAGTTCGTCAGATGTGTGTAAAAGCATGCCTCGCAACTGTCAATTGTTCAAGACCTGTCGCATCGCAATATTGTAAAACCCCGATGGAATCTATGAAGTGCTCAATCTATACTACACTGACTTCGACATTCGTCGACAGTAGAATTATTGTAGATTCATAGCACATTGCTCTGCATCTCCACGCGAAAATCGCACTCGGTACTGATTTACGCCCTATCGACATTTTTTAAAGGCTCCGTCTCCTGTCTGTTTCGTTGATTTAATTTTTGATTACAGCGTTATTTTTCTACTAAAAGCAACAAGGAGCATTTTGTCAGACATGTGGCAAGCTTTAAATATTATAATAAAACGTGTTAATCTTATCACTGAAACAATTATATGTACCGTGGGAATACAAGCCTTTTTAAATAAGGGATCAAGATAAGATTAATAGATGTGAGATTCACTCGCGTCTTCTTGAAGAATCGTATGAATTAACAATATGATGTTCTGTGCATTTCACATACGTGGTAGTGTCTATCAAGCTCACAAGCCTCTATTTGTTCTCTGTGATTTTCAATTCTGAAGTAAAATAAGCAACGAACTACTCCTCGGTATACAATTATTAACGATTCATTTTCCTGGTCAGATATCAATTCTAACCCTCTCTTGAGCACTGCGCGGGTCACCATGCATTGGTTGCTCTTCTTCTAGAGCGAGTGTATAGTCATTTGCACGCTCTCTTACAAATGGGTCCTGATAGCAGAATTTCATTCAGTGAGTTAATCCACCTTCATTTAACATTTCCATTATCCATTTCTGGAGTACGAATCCGGTCGTATCGCTTATCGACTATCGCGAGCTGCGCTTAATTTATGCTTCTTGAAACATGTCCACTTCATTAACAGGGCCTATACTCTTAGCTCTCCAAGAATAAAGCAATAGTGCTCATCTACAGTCTCGTATGGCGCTGCATACCGTCAAGCAGTTTGTTCCCTGTAGCAGCAATTGTAGTATAATATAGTGGTTATAGAAAGACATATGCCACTGAGTTAATATTTGTGATTATTAATAATCTCTCAAACACGTTATATGTAGGATCCTATTCTATTATTAGCGCATGCTCACGAGAAATATCATATACTACCTCATTATAATATCATAGATGTTTAATAATTTGCCAGATCATCAAATACAGTTTTTCACTATTCTCAGCTTCGACATTGGATTGTAATAGGATTTCTAATAAATTAGGACAAATATATCCCTCATTTATTAAGAAATTCATTGGTTGAGGAATTACCCTGCGGTAGAAGAGAGATGGTCCTGATGAGTTACCTGCTGAGATAGTCGAGGATAAAACTCGAGAAGTGGATGACCCTTTTTTGGGGATTCTGATGATGAGGAGGATTTTCTTGGTTTTGAAATTAATTCCCCTTTATCAATCAGTGAATATGCTCAATTAAGTATTCCCACTGAGTTAAATTCTTCAATAAAGGATTGTAATGGATTACATATAGAACACATCACCTATTCTTCCCCAACTACACTTGTAGGTACATCTTCTTCCCAGGTTATAAATAGTCCTTCTAATGGGTTATACATGGGCGGTCCTCTGGTGGAGGATGGTATCTCGTTGAATTCCGGGGCCCAAACTGGTTGTGTTGATGGTTTTGAGTTGTCGGAGTCTATGTCTGAAATCTATTCTTCTCCTATTCCAAATCGTCGTATGTCCTCTGACTATGCCTTCTTAAGGTTCCTTTGTCAAACTGAGAGAAAGGCAGAAAAAACCCTTAGTGACACTTCTATGATAAGTAATCAGGTGATGGAATCACCTGTCGAGTCAAATCTGGGTAGTTTTGAGGGTTTTCCAGATAATATAATACATAGTCTGCAGTCAGAATCTTCTGATTATGACCTTGGTTTTCCTGATGAGGGGTTGTCAGTCATCAGTGAAGCAAGTGACATGGGAACCTGCACTATTGATGAATTCATTGAAGATTCATATATCATATCCCCTAATTTATTCATTCAGACAAAAAAATACTAGTGCAAAAAGTACAGAATCCATTGTACATTCAATAGGCAAGGTCTAGGTCAATGGGGACCTAGGTGTTATCTTCGAATGTAAGAATCGTAATATGAATGAGGACCACGAGATATCTCTCCGAGTAGATCTCTCCTTTTAGGTGAGAAACTAAGTTTACTTCAGTTATAAAGAGAGGAGTCTAATGTCATGTTCTCATGTCTTTCAAAATTATATGCTTTCTAATTTTTAATAATCATTCTTATTAGTCTCCGGGGGTAATTGATTGGATGCGATAATAATCATTAATATATATAAATGATACTTCCTTAGTGTAATATTATCAAGGAATGCAATTATAATGCTTTAATCACTTATATGTGTCTTATCAAAGTAGCCAGTAAATGTAAAAAAAAAAAGATATAACTTTATTTATTGCGTGTGAATGTAATGATATACTTAATTTAATGTATTTTTTCTTTAAATATATTTGGGTACTATATTTGGATTTGTATCCTAGCAAATTACTTGAGATTATATAATTAAAATGTGTTGTATTTAAAAATAAGTTTATAATATAGTTATAACATTACTCTCAGAATATATTGTACTTATTATATTCAAATATATAAATATTGTAATTTTACTTCAAGTTTTGTAGTATTGTACGGGGATCTCATAGTAATTATCGGTGTATGCCGTTTACACAATTTGGAAGTTGATATTATGGCAACTCAGTATCTGTGCACGACTGGCTAGATATGTTCTTTGATCTGGAAAAATGACTGTATGTCAAAAACAACTAGACCATCGGGAAGTCAATACGTACCCGCTAATGTCATAGGTTTAAATTAAATAACTCATAACTGCTATGAAGTAGGCAGTATATTATATGATATACATAATATAGAATTAACTTGCATATAATTATAGAGTTATTTGAAATATAATCTAGGGGGTCGATTTTATCAAATAATTTATATATATACTATAATTAGGATATATAATCACTTATATAATATATATCTATGAACGACGTAACAATTATTTTTGATAAAATAAGTTAACTCCTTTCCCTTTGTGTTCACTTTATTGTTCTTTTCCCTTAGGGAGTGTAATTGCCTAAGCTGACATGTGAAATTTCTTGCTATTCTCTTCATACTGTTTACATTTTAAATTTTACTTAAGTGATTAATATTATTGAAAAAATAGAGATTAATATCATATAAATTTTATATTTGATAAAATTTAATAAATTGCGTAGTTTAGTACAATTCATTTGGCCGTATTTAATTATTATATATTTTTTTTGATTAATGTTAATTTTGTATTAGATGAAAATTATATCTTCGGTCCTTACTTGTTTGCATAGTGAGTTTGACTGTTTTGCAGCAGAATATTTACTATTTTCTTGTAGTTTAGATGATGATATATAAATGTAAGTATTTCTCGTTATCACTAATAAAAATTAAGGGAAACATTTCATCTCTAGTAGATTGAAGAAGTGTTGATAATGATAGTAAAATTCTATCAACATGCTGCTATTCATTAATTTCTCTATTGTATCACACTGTGATGATCGTATCACCATTGGATTGGAATTAATTATTAACCTATATAATTTTCTCTTCATCAGATTTAGTATTGATAAAAGATTACTTGAATGTCATTATATTGTTCTGATTTTCTGAATGATACAAAAATCAACTTCCACAATTATAAAATTCTGGAGTTTAGAATAGTCAAACAGTCCAGACAGTATCATATTCTACAAGCTCATACAGGCACAATCGCCACTCAGGTAGAGTGTTCATTATTCAAATTACGTCACATATGCTCTTTTAAGATGGTTACATTAGATAAAATATAACTTACAGCTGAAGATTTTTTATCGTCAGCGCATCAAGTTCTCGCGAGCCTGGATACTATATTCCTCTGTTCAACTATGTGGAATTACAGATCTATTTCGATTACCATAATCAAAGTATATAATTAGCAGAAATATCTCTTGGGCATTTAACATATTATGAGATAAAATCATCACACTATTTTAGAGCCGACGAATACTGAGCAATTGTCTGAGTACGCAGGTCGAGGTTGAGTCTCAGTCAGATATTCTAATAGTACGGTCGTTAGAACTCGTATATAATAACTGAAAGCTCACGAGAGCATAGTATTTACGAGAGCAGGAATTATCAGCTACGCAAGCTACATAAGTTGAGCTATATTACTACTGGTTAAATATTAAGATTAATATATAAGTGATACATTAAACCAGATTATCATTGCTTATTCTTGTTGAGTGTAATTTAAGCATGATTTTAAAAACAGATTAAGCTTCACTGTTTCCTATATAGTATGAATCCAAGTAGTCAATCAATATAAATCTATAGTTTTTGTTAATTATCTATTTCAATTGTATGAGTCGGTCTTTGGTAGTTGTCATGCTACAACATCCAGCGAAAACACGGGCTCCGCACTTGGTCAACGTTCGGAAGTAGTGCACTGCATCATTCATCTCGTTGACTTGTACTTCGATGTCATGTATCAAGCTCTCTACTTTGTCACCAGAAATCAGTGCTTCATCACTTGCACTATCATGTATTGTCGTCGCATGTGCTGCGACAGGATAGGATAAGTTAGTTAGACCTCTCGATAGCCATATGTAGTTTCATTGGCACTAAACGGAAGTTGATAACATATCCTTCTTGTTAAGTGCAGTATATACGCTTGTTTCGGTGGTCAGTGAGTTTACTCCTCTTGTTCATGTCGTCTGTGGTCCTGAAGTACTTAGAGTAGTCTCTATTCGCTTACCGAGAATTGTCTTTACGTTACTATACTCTGCTCTATGTACTTGATTGGTATGGATAGTTAGACGTGTCTGTTGCTTGTACACTCGCTGTTCCTTTGTTATCCAGGATACTTTGTCTTTAATCCTTCATTGATGCCATATCCGCTATTTGACAGTCTAGTTTAAATTCCGTCAAGAGTACAGGCTATTTATAGTCTGCACAACGCGAGGAGGACGCACAGAAGAGGTCCTCATAACACCACTCGAGATGCGGGGGACCTCGTTGCCCAATTTATAGAGACATAATCTCAAGAATCCGCACTGCCGGCTGTCTGAATCAGACGACACATCGCTTCTGTTATTATGGAGCTGTGAGATCTAGGTCTTGTCATATTGTGTCATTCTATTTTTTCCGTCGGTTCCTGTAGATGAAAATTGCTCAAGTCGTGCATGCGGATTCCACGACTAACTTAAGTAGGATAACTCATATAAGAGTTAGCTATTCATTTATATAGTATCAGAGCGAGAGTTTCGGTACGTCCTATACCGGACAGGTTGTTTTTCTCGATAATTACCGACGACTCCATATACAGGTAATTTTGAGTGATATTTAGCTGCTCTCATATATGACAATTATGATCAGCTAAGGACTACTAATACCGTTTGTGAAGTTGAGTAGATAATAACAGTTATAAACATTTTAGAATGTGCTTGGTGTCGTACATTATCTATTTTGGGCTTACATCGTATAGATATATAAAGTGCTGCTAATACTTTATATCTTTATATACGTATTTTAATTATTATATAATATGGATAGTATAATAGTATATATACATATATACTATCTATTTACCTAGCGTAGAATATAGATACGTATATATTATATATTGATGATAATACTTTGGGATTAATATTATATAATACTCATCAGCTTACAACAACTAATAATTAAGTTCTGTTTCAGTTAAGTTATGTAGTCCCTCTTACTATATAATCGGTGACTCTTCCATTTACCTATATATATACTAATATACCTATAAAGTACCTATTATATTTATATATATATCATCCACACTAAGACCTATATATAGTGTGAACCTACTAACCTTAGAGATGGTATCAAATACGCGTTGTGGATGATGGCCTCGCAATATCTAGACTATACCTAATCGAATATTGTGGATATTCCTTATGTTCGACGGATCTCTTATATATATTATAATTTTTTTTTTTTTTCAAACTCGAAAAAGTAATTAAACCACACATACTTTATATTCGTAAATGGAATTTATTTAGAATAAATAGATTTAATTTAATTTTCAATTACGCAGAATTAATTTGTAAAAATAAGAAAAATATGTGCATGTCTTAAAGTTTAAGCTTTCACTAACTCTCTCCTGCTCTCACACTCTCTCTCAAGTATCTAATTACGGCTCGCAAGCATCACAAGTCAAGATACAGCTGGTTAGGAAACCACCAAGTTACACACTACTCAGAAGAAATGTCTCTAAGCTCCAGCTGGACACAGACTACGAACAGAGTATCTAGCTATCGTGTGACACCGCACGAGCTGATGAAGATCTAAAATTCTCTAATACTAGTCTCAGTAGTACATCTACCTACTCACTATCTCGATAAGCTAATGCAGTCAGTACGGTTATATCAGGCAGTATCTATCTCTACTGATAGTACTACAGTAGGTAGGGTCTATTACTACTAGGTATTTTTATAGTAATCACAGTAAATACTCTAAGTAGACGAACGCTACTAATCTTAATATACTATAATATAACATATTGTGATATGTATATTAGCTAGTCGAAACAGCGATCTGAAACGCTCAACACAAGTCGGTACGCTGTGAAGACCATGGGTTAGACTGCAACAGGCTTTTAAGAACTGCTCGACGACCATCTTTACGGATACAATATAGCACACTTACGTCTGGGGGAGGAACATGGAATTTGGATTCCTCTCGAACCGCCATGATATTTAGGTGCTCTAAATAGAGTGTGTCCGATAGGACCGCGAGAGCTTGTGCAGTGCTATCGGTATCATCATTCTCCAGCACCCCATAGATGGTTCGGAGGTATCAGGCCGCTCGCCACAACACACAAGGTGTTGGTAGCTACGCGCGACGGCACATGGGTAGTCCGGGTGTTGGGTTCTGTCCTCAATACCGTCGTAATGACCACCCTCTGGCACGGATTATGACTGCCTGATACCGTCCTGGCATGCTTTCGAATGAGGGGACGAAATTGTCCTGGACAGTGATTTGATCTCATGCGTCGTGCAGTGCCTGTCGCAAGTCCGGGAGGGTCCGTAGGCAGGGGGTTGCAGCTTGTCGGATCCGACGCTTCAGGATATCCCACCAAATGGATTCGATTGCGGTTGAAGTACGGGACTATATGCTGCCGCCACTCCAACGCCCGCTAATTTGAAACCATCTAGTAGTCGTTACATATTAGGTCTATGTGTGGTTTTACATTGTCAGTCATTTAGGATGAAAGAGTACACCGAATGTAGGGGACAGTATGGCAGACTATGGTTCGAGGATGTACTGTGATATCACCTTTACGGGCTGTTAAGGTTGCCTCCTCGAAGATGTGCAACTCCGATAGGCCCCGATAAAGAGATACCTCCCCAAACCAACATAACCGACCCACCTCCAAACGGTGGTACCTGCAGCAATTGCATTGCGTAACCTCTCCGTTGGTCCGTCGGTTTATACTCTAGCACGGCCTGTCCTAGGCGTACAAGACAACCTCTCGGACTTCATTATCATGCAGCCAACCTATTGCCCAATTGTCGACCGATCCAATGGTTGTAATTCTCGGCAAACTGCCAGTCGCGCCCTTCACTGTGCCGTGGCTTGTCTGTTGACGTTATGGCGAGGCCTCGGGTGTGTGTCTCTGGTGTGTGTTGGTACTTATGATTCCCGCAAGGCGTTGACGCCACTGTATTTTCCACTCACGCCTGGTGCCGATAGTACCTCGCCAGCTGTATCTGGTCAGATGTCGTGCCGTTGTGTGCGCGCTTCGGTAATGTATATATTATTAAATCGGTCTTTGGCCTGGACTGTATCTAAAGCACAGTTTTCATTGTTTCTGGTGGTGTGTGTGTGTGTGATTCCACCCGTGCATCGTGTGTGTGCGCATACACCGAACGTTGACCAAAGTGCCCGGTTTACCGTGTTGTTCTCGTGTTGGAGTGTTTTTATCTGCCACGCACTGATCCTTGACATGTTGACCGCATTATCCTTCCATGTTTATCCGGAGTCGCTTCGTCGTGAAGATCCCTCGCTTCAATTGTTATACCCGGCGACATAATCCTACCCTCCCAGCTCTCTCAGTCTGGAGGTTTTTACGTGGGTTCATGTGTGTTTCCTAAATTTAACGGT
Source organism: Trachelipus rathkii (assembly GCA_015478945.1). NCBI lineage: Eukaryota > Metazoa > Arthropoda > Malacostraca > Isopoda > Trachelipodidae > Trachelipus > Trachelipus rathkii. The sequence continues at coordinate 20,458 of JABUQX010011289.1, read as the reverse complement.
TGTGTTATTGACGGCCCCATACTGCTTCGCGAATTTCTTAGTGAGTTTCACATAGTTACACTTATGAACTGTCGGTCTGTGTTTGGCGTGTGTGCGTTTTCATATATATATAGAGGTAATATTGATAGTGTTATATATATATATAATATAATATAGGTGAAGGTTGCCTGTAGTGGTACTATATATATATATATATATATATTACATATTATATATATTTATAATATAATATTATATATATATATATTATATATAATATATAGTATATATATTATATATATATATATTATATATAGTGTGTGTATATTATACTATACTATATAGTAATAGTATTATATATAATATATAGGGTATATATACTGTATTATATAATTATATATGGTGTATAGTATATATATATATATATAGTATAATATATATGATATTAATATATATATATGATATGTAAGTGTGTATGTTATATATATATATATATAATATATATTATATATAATGACATATATTATATAAATAATATTTATATGATTAGCTTAGAAGAGAAGAATGCGAGGAACTCATTGGCCCCTTTGGATGATAGAGAGCACCGTACCTGTGCGTGGCGCTCTTTCTACTCCATTTATAGGAAATACCTGCCACAGCAGCTCTATGTATTGGTACCAATTTTCCAGCTTCCTTCCTCTGAGCGCCAAGTTATCTGGAATTTGTCCCCCGAATTTTTAGAGCTTACAAACTTTCGAAATCATTGTCGTGATTTTCATAAAGAGGTTCAATTTCTAACTCAGTTTCAAATTTAAATTTATTGTCCAGGTCAACTCTTTTATAAACTTCCCAACAGGCATGTGGATTATCTTTTGCAGGTGGTAGTAGTTTAAACGGCTTCGCTTGCTTTATGCCCCAACGACTCCGAAGCCTCATTAAAAGCCTTCAATAATAGTTATCAATTTCTAAAAATTTCCATCTTATAAAGTTATTTTTTTGAGTGTCAATGATTTTAAAGATGAAATAGTTAATGCTTCAGACAGCAAACTGAAGAAATACTTTTGCCAACTTGTTTGAGAGTCCGGTTATCTTATTCTTATTCTTGTCCGTGGCACTTGCCAAGCCGTATGTAGGCCAGAACAGGCTTACAGCTGCAGCCTGCAGGATGTCTAAACATCTAGGTCTTTCATTAAGAACCAACAGACAATTAACGTCACCTGAGAATTCTGCTATCAGGACCCATTCTGTAGAGAGCCGTCATGACCATCTCTAAAGAAAGCGTTAAGGTGGTGTCATCGGCTTCGGGTTTGATTGAACGGAGGATTTTCGAGGAGCTTGCTTATTCATAAATACAAGCCAGAACTCCTGATGAGCTCCTCAATCAAGCTATGTTTTGTTTTATTTGATTTTGTTTTTATTATTATATGTTTATGTTATTTATTTCATTTATATATTTAGTTTTACGTTACATTTTGATTGAATCCCGTTTTTAAAATCACTGTTTACATCAACAGGTTTTATTAAGATTAGCATAACGATGTGGGGGGAAAAGGACAGGTGTAAAAACCTGTTGAATATACGCCTTGTAAGGGGGCTCGGTATGTTTGAAGCGTTCGTGGAATCTATTTTTGTTGTTATCTTGAGGGATGGCTCGAGTCGGATAGGGAGCGTCCGGGATGTATGTTTCTCGTGTCGGTCTCCGAGTCGCAACCAATGCGTTAGGGTATTACGACTCCCAGGAGCGAGGCAATCTTTCTTTTATCCTTCCCACAATAGTTCCTTATTTCGGAATATATATATATATTATATATACTAGTATATACTGAGAGATTATAGTATATATTTTATATATTATATATATATATATATATATATACTTTATGTTTATTATAATATATATTTTTTTTGAAAAGGTTTAATGAATATATTATATTATATATATTGTGGGTGTGTATATATATATTAATATACTTCTGTATTTCTAAAGAGAGTACTATGTTTAATATATTATGATCTGCCTATGAATCTTCGTCTGACCTAAGTAGCCAGTTACTGACGAGCTAAATTCAATTTAAATAATTTCCTAAACTTAACTTTTTGAATTTATTTACCCGGTCATGCTTGAAAAGAGGAAAAAAAAGAGTCAAGGTTAGAGCTGAAAATCACGTAAAAAACTAAATTTTTTTAATCAACTAATCTTCTTAGGCTTGGGGTATATATAGTTTTTGCTTCGTGTACCATGTATTTTTGTTTGTGATAGTGTTTTTTAAAGAACATTTATTACATATTGTCGTTTGTGTGAGGATAGTTGTTTCAATTGTAATTGTTAATGTTTTATGGTTTGTTTTTGTCATAGGAATAATATATATAGATATATTAGTAGTGTGTGAGGAAGTGTGTATTTATATATATTATATATATATATGATGTATATATTAATACTATATATTAATATATATATAATATATTATATATATAGTATATATATATATATATATATATATATATAGTTTTTGTTGTATTTTTATAAGAGTATCTAGCTATTAATTTGGTATCATATCGGGGTTATAGAGCCAGTAAATATATTTGTCGACTCCAACTGCTGCTCATCTTTCCTTTTTCCGGAGCATCGGAAGTTTCAGCAGATTTTTATTTATCAGGATAACTCTCTCTCTCTCTCTCTCTCTCTTTCTCTCCTCTCTCTCTCTCTTCTCTCTCTCTCTCTCTCTTCTCTCTCTATCTCTCTCTCTCTCTCCTCCTCTCTCGCTCCTCCCTCTGTCTCCTCATCTCTCTCTCTCTCTCTCTCTCGTTCTCTCCTCTCTTCTCTCTCTCTCTCTCTCTGGCTCTCTCTCTCTCTCTTGTTCTCTCTGCTCTCTCTCTCTCTCTCTTCATTGGCCAGGACTTTATAATGCTGTAATTTGTATGTAGGAACTTCTATCAATATTGCAAGCAATCTGAATAGATTAAGATGAACTCAATCTCCATCACTTTTTTTCTTGTTATGATCCTTCTATATAATATATATGTATTATATAATATATATATAGTTATATATACTATATATATATATATAATATATTATATATGTTTATATATATATTAATTATATATAATATATAAGCCACACTAGCTAGGCGATGTTGTATTGATTTATAGATCTTTATTATACTATTTCTGAATTTCCCTAGCCCGTCTGCTTTTTAAGAAGTCCAACTATGAACACAATTCCCCACTATTTGAATAATTATGTAAGTACGTACACCGTGTTTGGTTCCACCTTAGCGTATTTTGTTTTGGTTGTTGTTGTTTGATTGGTGGCTGGTTTGTATTTTTTGTTTTACACACTACACAACAACTCACAATATGAATGTCATCATATTTGTTTTTTGTCGTGTTTTTCGTTTGTGTATGGTATGGTTGTTTGTGATAGTGTGTTTGTTTGATGCTGCGCAACCTACACATACTGGTTAGTATAATATAGTATATTATTTAATATATAATGTGATCGGTATATTATATATTATATATATATATATATATAGGTATATATTATGTATATATTGTTGTGTATTATATATATATATATATTAGCTATAGAAGAGAGAGAGAGAGAGTATAATTATTTATTTTTATATTAGATTAATTTTAGCCTTTTCACAATCGATACACATCACAAAAATGTAAAAAAAAATCGGTTCGTTCGCCGTCTATAAGGAATGCGTTTTATTAACGCTTTCTAGATCATTTGAGCCATCGAGCGTATGAGAAGCATACTCTTGAATATTAAATCATTTTAAGGTTTGTGTATCTCCGAAACTGGTAAATTAACTAAGATAATTTGCCTCTAGATTCAGTATCTTATTCTCCCTTTCGTAGTTTCTAATATATATATATATATATATATATATATATATATATATATATATATATATATACTATATATATAAATATATATATATATATATATATATATATATATATATATATATATATATATATATATATAATTGTCTCCCTAGTTGAATGGGATAGAGACATCGGAGACATTGAATGCTTTCAAACTTGGAGTACATATAGCTGGTAGTGTCTGCTTTCCTATTTCATGGTTTTATGCCTCTACGCCCATCCAAATGGGGAACTGAGGCCCCAAACTTGGATATGGCAGAAGTTAGGTGGGAATAAGCTGCTGACATGCATTATCGAAGGATTCGGAGGCTTGAAATAGCTCTGAAACCGAGTTGGTTCATGCTACGAGGCACTGCACCGCATTCTTTGCCGGAGTCAGTTGATATCTGTATACGAACGTATAATAAACCGTAAGGTATCTATCCACATGTTAACAAACTCGTAGAACTTGATTTTATGGGTGTATGAGAGACCCCGCATGAGGATCCCGAAGAAAAAGGAGGAAATAAAGCAGAGTACATAGCAGATGAAGGAGTCGGATCAACTCCTGAGTGGAGGCAGAATGAAGCTGGAGAGAGAAGAGAGAGAGAGAGAGAGAGAGAGAGAGAGAGAGAGAGAGAGAGAGGCCTGAGCAGTGCAGTGCAGTGCAGTGATTGAATTAAAACTTGTCTTCGACTTGCTTGATGTATGTTATAGCAAACCTTATGCAAGGAAGGTGTTGAGATCGAATACACTGTCCTTAATCCTCTAACAGTGGTAGCAGTGCTAGTAGTTTTTTACTAGTAGTCACCATAATTACTCATGCTTATCATTATCATTATTATTATTATTATTATTATTATTATTATTATTATTATTATTATTATTATTATTATTATTATTATTATTATTATTATTATTATTATTATTTATATTATTATTATATTAATTTGTTTAACGAGTTGTATAAAGGGCCAACGCGTGCGCGCACGCCCCACATGCTCGATACGGTGCCAAACCAAAACGTGCGTCCGCAAGCGCAATATTGAAGTACGAAGGCTTAAATATTCTAGTTGTGGAGTTATTCTGCGCTTAGCCTTTACACTTTTAATAGTGTTTACTCCATTTATATTTTAATTTCTTTTCATATAGCCCGTTTCCTATAGGTGGAGTACAACATTTTATTTTAAACTGAAACATTTTTTTTAATTTATTTGTAGAAAATTTCATTTTTAAAAAAGTTTTTTAAACATTTTGGTTTTACTAAAAAGAAATCTTAAACTATTTAATAAAAATATGTGCTTTATTCACCTTAAGGCAGTAAGTCAATTAAGCAGTATCGCAAACATCCCAGTCCCAGCCCCTTCCCATCCGGTCATGCGCTACTGCTTTAAGTCCTATTTGAACACATATTCTGTTAAAATAACTTTATTGTTTATTGGACATTGGAATATTCAGGGTTATAATTACTTGTAAATTTTACATGATGTATCAAGTCCATGATATTTGAGTTTCGTAATGTGTTGCATGGCGTAAAGACGGTTTTCAGAAGCTGATGATAATGGTAGGTGAGTATATATATATATATATATATATATATATATATATATATATATATATATATATATATATATATATATATATATATATATATTATATAATAATATATATATATATATTATATATTGTAAATTAAGATACATAATGCTTCAAAACATTTGATGATATGGAGTCTGAAAAGTATTTTCTCTATTTAAGCTACAGTCTGTACAGACCAAGAGAATGGCTAACTATCTGCCATTAAGAACTGTTAAAAGAAGTTAGATTTTCAACAACAACCGGGTGACATTATCTTTTGCAAGTTTGCAAAGAACAATTTAAGAATATAAAGAATGTAATTCATTTCATGAAGGTCTATATCAGTTGGCTTCCCAACCTGTGGGGGGCCGCCGCCTAGGGAGGCGTGAAAAGATCTAAGGGAAGCGTGGACAATTTTAAAAAAAAATTTAAATTGCTTTTCGAAAGTAAACGATAAAGTTTATTGTTCTATATTCTACAATTATTACTCTACGTCTACTCTCCAAATGGGCTTCACACACACACACTGACACACACACACACACATATAATATATATATATATATATATATATATATAGTATATATATATGATATATATATATATATATATATATATATAATATATATATATATATATATATATATAATATCGCAAAAAATTTATAAATGAAATTATCCAGTAACTGAAAAAGGTAAGATTATTTTATTATTATTATTATTATTTTTATTATTATTATTATTATTATTATTATTATTATTATTATTATTATTATTATTATTATTATTATTATTATTATTACTATTATATTATTATTATTATTGATTATTATTATTATTATTATTATTATTATTATTATTATTATATTACTTGAAATATTTTCCTATTTTAAATCTCATAATAAAATTCAAATATAGGGGGGCGCGAGTTCTGTCGTTATTCCAAAAGGGAGGCGTCATGCAAAAAAGGTTGGGAATCCCTGGTCTATATGATATCAGGTCGTTGGAAAATGTGCTGAGACATAAAATCATTGTGTTAGAGGATTTGATTCAAACTGATAAAAGATACAGATGAAACGTTCACTGTTTACTCGTATCATTTAAATATTTCCGTATATTTAATAACACAAAACATTCTTCATCAGGATAAGCATATGAGAGATGTCTTTAAACCCTCAATATCTCCTCTTGTTGAGACAAGGAAAAGATATGAGTTAAGTCAATGTGCTAGCTACTCAGATATAATTCGTATCCAAAGAAAAGACTTCTTGAAAGTATATAAAGAAGTCACATCTAAGGCACACGGTCATTTAGTATGCGAAATTCATCCTAAAAACACTTACAGAGTTCTGCTTCGCACCAATATTCTACCAAACAAAATAGAAACTGTATACATACATGAATAATCAGTATTTTAATTGTAAAGTATTTACCTCATATAAAAAATTAAAAATCTGAAAACTGTTGATAAACATAAATTAATCTGTGAAGACGAGAAATTTGTCCAATGTGTATGCGAAGTCTGCCCAAATCTTATAAAAAGAAATGTTTCTTTAAACAGACCTCAGAAGGTGAGGCTACTCCGTCCCAAAAACATCATTAAAAAGCTCTCCGGTTACATAAAAAATCTGAAAAATAAAAAGAAGTTTCTGCAGAAAGGAGGCTGTGTATTCCTACCTATACTCTTTTTAGTCATTGCTCCTTTTATAACTAAGTGGATAGCCAAATAATGAGAGAAGATAGCTGTTTACCATATAACAAGAATGAAAAACGAAATATAATAAATCACCAGAAGAAAATCCAACAACGCTTTGCTAGTCTCAACAGCTATAGCCTATCTGAACCCAGCTGCAGCCCTCATCATTACAGCGGCCAACAACATCCACAGCATCATATACCAATCTTCACAAACATCTTAATACTCAGCAAATCATCTACCTCAGAATGATGATCGCCATCATCAACAACACCAATTCATAGTTTATGTGATCCTAAAGTTGATCAGTTAAACAATTACGAGAAATAATTGTGTCTAAAATTAAACTCTGATATCAACATTCATGAAAAACGTATCTTATATCAAGAAGTCACACATAACGTTAATTGATCCAAAGAATTGCATCAACATAATTGGCATCAACATAAGTAAGTCGATCGTAGATGGTTCAAATCTAATATCTGAGGTTAAGGACGAAGTGAAAAAGGAAATATGGTTTTAAAATACCGCTGGTAGAAACTTACCAAATAGAGGGAGCAAATCACGATTAGCTTTATATAATATTTTAAAAGATAGTTACCATGGAAAAATTTAAGTCAAATCATTATCGATGGAGAAATAGTTGAAGGAACAAATATTATAGATCTGATAGTAGATATCTCGCGCGATTGGAAGAAAGACCCTGTGACAGGTTGGACCAGCATCAAACCTGAACTTCAGGTTATTAATTTCCTTAGAACTTTAACAAAGAATAAACAAAGATTGACTGATTTGGATAATATTCCGATGTTTCCTAGATTAGATAAGAGTCCCTTAGGTGTTTCGTATGCCTCAAAAAGAGTAAAAAGAATAAACAGAGGCTCTCTACGCTCAACTCCCTTACGATTAATTAAGAAAAAACCATGCAATAGACCTAAGTGGGTTGTTTTTCGATTATTTATTTTACGTTATATGGATATAATGTTATTTTCTTTATTTATGTATTCTGTCTGTAATTAAAAAATATTTCATTTAAACTTTAGTGCTTTATATAGCCTTCCAGTATATATATATATATATATATATATATATATAATATATTTATATAATATATATTATATATATATATATTATATTATAATAAATAATAATATATGTATATAATATAATTCTATATATATATATTAATCTATATTATATATATATATTTTTATTATATATTTATATAAATTTAATTAATATTATATAATATTAATCTATATATTAATAATAGCTTATAGTATATTTATATATATATATATATAATATATTAATATTTTATTAATATATATATATATATATTATATATATTAATATATATATATATATATATATTGTATATTATATATATATATTATATTAATTATATATATTATATATATTTATATATATATATATAATATTAATATATATTATATAAATTATAATATATATATGTATATAATTTAATATTTATTAATATACTATATATATTATATATATATATATATATATTAATATATATATATTATATATATATATATCAGTTGGTCGAACTCGCAGTAACTTTTTACTAACTTACGTGACTTCTCTCTTTCTACTTCTTCTACTTCTCTTCTCTCTCTACTCTCTATGGAATAGGCTATATGATAAGTGGAGCACTAATAGATATATTAATATGGAAATATATTATTTTATTATATTATATTAGATCATAAATACTAATATAAATATATATAACGGAAAATACATTATTATCCATATATATAATACGTATTAAATAATTATAATAATATTACTCGTATAAATAACAATACTCACAATATAGGTCTATGTACATGGTTTTTTATCTTAATTATTACGTACAGTGGATGATATGATAGCGTAGAGTAGCTCTAGTTTTAATATTCTTTTATATGATACTATCTTTTATGTAGCACTAATCGATAAGCACTTACGATAGAAAGGTCGACGTATCGCTCTTATTATTCTGATGTGCCACTTTGCGATGTGCGGGCATGTATTCAAATCAAGGTCAAGTAAATCATTATGGTATTTTAATTTCGTTTGTCTTCTGGTATGTGGAGAATGATGTATCAGGTGCACCATTTGCGAAAACGTAACATGCGACAGAATCATTTGCGAGACGTGGATGATTGGTCAGACGATAGATCTTTACGTACTCTCTATAGCGGAGCATCACTTCTATCTAGCAATTCGTTCTAAAAGGCTTTCGGTTCGATTTGTATCGACGTAGGTTCTTTACGAGCAACATCTATTTTTAATTCTGTATTCTGAATATTATTAGACTACTATTAATATTATTTTCGTATTAAACTTATCTTATTTAATATTAGTTATTTTAACTATTGATTAGAATATTTATTACCTTCTTTTGATTTATCAATACTATTAACCTTCTATTATATATATATAATATATATATATTATATTAATATACACCATTATTTACCTTTTTGTTTACCACACTTTACGGTTCATTTTACCTATATCTAAGGATTATAATGAATATTTCACCACCCTCAAGATTAGCATCCCTTCTGTAATGTCACATCATATTTAGACTTCTGTGTGATACATTTTGAAATATCCATAGGGTTAATTTTACATGTGTTTCACTAGATATGTTTATGGTATTTAAGACTAATTATAATTTATTTGATTCTGTCTATGACTTGGGTCTTAATTAGCTCAAGTCGACGTTCATCTTTTCACTTTTAGTGAAATCCAAATTGTTAGTTTTAGTGGTTTCTTCTGGAATAAGACACTTGTTAGGATTGGAGTCATCTCAGTAGGCGCGTTTTGGCAAGTCATCGGCTTCATATTCGTTCATAGGTCTTCTTTTGTTGTATATGGCGGCTAAAGAACAATTTTACGGTTGTGTGATCGATACGACATTGCTGAACGGTTCTGTTTTTATTATATATTAGTTATGACCTTACTAGGGCTTTGATTAGATAATTATGTATGGTCATGTATTACTGGCCCTGTATCCCTTTATATATTACTGTTATATGGGTTAAACGATACTATTTTACTATATATATAATATGGTACTTTCTCCATAAGTACTAGTAGCAATAGTATTATACAACAGTACTTATAATTTAGGGTTCGGCTCACCGCCTTAAGTAGGTATCATTATATGTAGGCTATATATATACGCTATCAGTAACTACGGATATAAGCGTATACTCTGTATTTTAGTATGAGTGAGTCGAGTACGTAGTTAGTATTACGGTACGTACGTATCCGTGCCTATAATATACTATTCTATTATAATCATTGAGGGCGTATTATAGGTGAGTGATATACTAATCATTGTGACTTTATATTCTGTTTTCACAGTATAATTATTCGTTTTATCCATACGTTTTCGCTTTTATTAAAATTACTTTGTGGTCTTCACATTGTGGTTTCTTTTAAATTTTACATACGGGTATCTTATAAGGTATTTTATCAACCAATTACTTGGTGTGAATTTTGCTAAATAATATAGGTAGGTTTTTTTAAGAGAATTCTGTTAAACTCACGATTACTTATTAGCTTAATTAGATTATTTCGGTGAAATGAGGATTATATTATAGTAGACAGACACAACACGATCTACTCTAACTAATTTACAACAAATATATAGGTTGAATATATTACACCAGGCGCAGAGGGTCACACTTCAGACTCACTTTCGCTAACGAGTGATCATACGTGACTGGAGGCACATAAGTTAATTCTTATAATTTTATGTTAACGTGTCCTTTATGTGTATTCGTTACATCTTTTCGATAAAGAAATATACAAATTAAATATTATTCAGGAATTAATCACTCAATTGATATGTAGGATTAATAATACAATGTATACTTATCAAATTTATGACTTAACTATAATCTCAAACCATATAGGATGATTATTTGAAAGGATTCATAGATTTACTGACTCTATAACGGAAATGTCTTTGCATTTTAAATGGACTCAGGGCGATTAATGATTGTATTTTGATATATAGATTATATCGTACTTCAGTCACTAGGCAGAGTGATACAACGTTTAGAAGAACAGATTACATATTCATAGTGGAGATCCTGCATTATGAATTACGTCGAGCAATTAGCGTTCTATTCATATTGCGTTAAGCAGATAGCGTTCATCTATACCACAAAATTTTAATGATATTTTATATTGGATGGAACATGATACCAACATAATGATGAAACTGTGACTGTGGATTTTGCATAGTACGAAATGGGAGCTCGGGGAGGCTTTCTTGCACAAATTTTATTTTTTGTCGTCTCTGTGATGTAATGAGCCTGCTCAACCTATCTTGTGGTAATATAGGGGCTATGCAACGGTCAGACGCGCCCTATATATTAAATGATACTTGACAATATTCCTGCTAAAACGTTTTTTTATGTAAAACATTTTCTTTGGTTGTTCAGGGTTAACGATAATATTTATAATATTTTATAATAATTATAATAACTATAATAATATTGCTTCCATTATTGTTAAGTATTTTAGTATTTTTTTAATTACTTTATTTGTTTTATTAAATATTATTTGTTATAAAATTATTATTTATAATTATTATTATTTTTTTATTTATAAACAGTATTTAGAAACAATTTTTGTACTGCAAATTCAGATTCAGACCGGTCCGATCCCGCCATCTGATTTGGGCATGAGCTGCTCCATTTTTAAAGGGGGGGGGGGTGGGGGGTTAAAAAGCGTTTGTTAATGGGGTTATATTTATATTTTTCGTTTTAATTTGGCATAATCTTTTATATTTATTATGTAATAATTCCAAAAATAAGAAAATTTTCTCGTAACATTATAAAATTTGTGAAAAAAATAGATCGTTTCTATAATGTTAACTCTTGCTGAGCACGAGTGCAGGACTCTCCTCTGATATATATATATATATATATATATATTATATATATATATTATGATATATATATATATATATATAATATATATATATATATATATTATATATATAGTATATATATATATTTATATATATATATATATATATATATATAATATATATATATAATATATATCTATATATGATATATATATATATAATATATATATATATAATATATATATATTATATATATATATATATATATATATAATATATATATATAATATTATATATATTATAATATATATATATATATATATATATATATATATATATATATATATATATATATGTTTTTATCATTATTCATCATGGAGGCAAAGGAGGAGTTTCATAAATTTTATTACAGGTTGAAGGAACCCCATAGTTGTGGAGGGTTTATCAGGTTTCCGTCTAGGTTTCTACATATCGATTTAAAAAAAAAATATATATATATATAGTAATAAAAAATTTTCAATACGTAAAACCAAAAACCATGGTCCTCCATCTCAATAATATTTGGCAATTAGATATAACTGAAATTATTAAATACATTTCTTATAATGAAGGGTATCAATACCTACTTTTCACCATTGACGTGTACTCCAGATACTTGTGGTTCAAAGTTTTATAAGATAAAAGATCTAAGACAGTGGCGGAGACGGTGAGAGAAATTATAGAGGCTGATAATAGATATCCTAAAATGATGTGGACAGATAAAGGATCTGAAGTTTTAGGTAGAGAGTTTCTAGAAATTATTATAGAGTATGATATTGGTTATTACAACACATTCTCTGTAAATAAAGCTGCTACAGGTGAAAGTGTACAACGCACTATCAAAGAACGAATGCACAGGTACTTTACTAAAATGAATACTTTCAAGTACATTGATATATTACAGGACTTTGCTTACTTTTATAACATCTTTTCATAGAACCATGAAGACTACACCAGTGGAAATGATAACGACAAAACCTCCTACACATCAAAGACGTAAAACATGTAAATTTAAAGATAATAAAGGTGTTAAAGTGAAAGATTGTGTAAGAGTATCTAGATTTGATGACCAATTTAGAAAAGGATACGAGACTGGATGGTCTAGAGAAGTATTTAAAGTAGACATCGCTCGTGAATTTCTTAATGAGATATGAAATTATACCATCTCAAAGATTTAGATGGTGAAAAAAATAAAAGGAGCATTGTATAAACAAGAAGTGCAGAAAATACGGTTTGATCCCGAGAGTAAAATATATAAAATAGAAAAAATATTAGGCTCAAAAGTAGAAGGTAAAAATAAGCACTATCTTGTGAAATGGCTGTGATACCTTGACAAGTTTAATTTATATATTAAAGCCAGTGAAATTAAGAAGCATTAATCAATAGTCATCGTAATCATGGCGAGTGTAGATCATTTCTATTTAACTTTGCCATCTCGGGCTTCCATAAACTTGCATCCTGATAATAAGGTCTCAGATTTCACCACCGAGCTAATGAACCTTATTCAGCTTGAAAGGGAATTGTATGAAGTCGAATTATTTGAGATGATATTAGGTGCAAACATAGAGAATGTCCCAGCTGTAAGACACTGGATAATGCTTTATGGAAGTATAGACAGTGTTAAAAATTTATTGAAAACGGAAAACACCGACGATTTAAAAAGGGTGACACGTAACGAAGATTATTTTTGAGATTCGTTCTAAAACGGGATATTACAAACCAGTGCCTGATTTTTATAGTTACTTAAACACTCGATTTGACACAAATAGGATGTGTCAAGATTTAATATATATTACTAATATACTAATAGGTAATAAACGTGACTCCTTAAAAGATGTATAGCTGATGCCTCTGATGAAATGTTGGATGATGTTAACGGAAAATAAGGCGTAGGTTGACGGGTCAAGGTAAAGGTCGTAAGAAAATGTGTGTAAAGAAAAAGCTTAAGGTAAAAGGACCTCGAAAGAAAAAACGTATTGATATCTTTGCTAATTTAATTACTAACTGGCATCTTTTACATAAATAGCAACATTAGGTGTCTGTAAGGTATATAAGAAACGGATTATCTAGACTCAACTCATTATACTTTCAGTGATCGTACATTCAAGATTCACCTCCTTCATACCTCTAGTCCAGACTGTTGTAAGAGTGAATTGGACCTTTTTTCCATGAATCCTGCACAGATTAGTGTACGTGAGACCAATTTCATCAGTATTAACCCTATTCATTTAATTACCAACACCAATGCATCTTTAGAATTCAACATCCCAGGCACTTCGGATCAGTATCTCGATCCATCCAATGTGTTCTTATATTTAAAACAAAATTGACGAAAGCCGATGGTTCAAACCTTAGTTCATTCGATAATCAAAAAGTGTACAGGGAATCAAGTTTCCTGTATGCATGTTTTAACCAGCTTGAAGTGTATCTCAATGAAACATCGCTAGGATCGTCAGCGACAAATTATCCATATAAAAGTTATATAGAACATTTGTTAAATTATTCAGACGATTCTAAGCAGTCTCATCTCCAATTATGTGGTTTTTATAGTTTCGAAGATGTTAACAACCACATAGAAAAAGCTGCTAAGCCGAAAGTGACACATGAATTTTACGGATGTTTAAATGGAGATAATCTTCTCCCAAGAAAGACTTATTCTTCTTTCCGCAGATACTAGAATTCAATTAACTAGATATAGTGCTCAATTTGCTCCTAAAATAAAAAGCAAACCTACTGTTAATAATACATGTCCTGAACATGTTTCAAGTTGTTAGACGCATATCTTTGTTAGTAAATTGAAATTATTCCCTCAGAGGCATTTGGAAGTTGCAAAAATATCTATTGAACACTACAGCAAAGTATCCTATCAAAAGAATTGAAATTAGGTTATTTAATTTCACACAGGGAATGTAGAGTATCAATATCCCTAAACAGAACGGAAATTTACTTCTGAAAGTAATAATAGAAATGTTTGAAATATAAAGCGTACTATGGAAATTATAAAAAGCCATCCTTTTAATTCTCACCTTTTGAACTCAGAGGTGTTAGTCTACATGTAAAGGGGCAACTATACGTTTGTGACTATGAAATGATGTAAAAAGGCTTCCAGTCTCTTTGCTCAAAAACCCTTTACCATTTAATTGCCAATACTGTTTCATGCAAGGATAGTAGAAGTTAGAACAGGCATCAATCTTGAAGCATACGCTGAGAATGGTAATTTATATGCATACGATCTCACAGCGGATCTTTCAGCTTGTAACGAAAATCATTTAAACATTTTAAGAAAAGGAACATTAGGGTTAAGTCTCACCTTTGACGAAAGTTTGCAATCTCTCAGTTCTTATCAGTATCGAGCCAACAAACCTTAAAATAAGTT
>JABUQX010011288.1:0-31201 GCA_015478945.1 Trachelipus rathkii | reverse complement strand
CTCAAATAAATGATATGTCTGTGAATTAGGATTAGAGCCACTGGTAGTATAGAGAAGGGCTAATAATAATAACTAATAATTCTGATTTAAGTGTAAAACATGTAATCAGAATTAAGGTGATAGTGTGAGTGCCACTTGGTAAATATTAGAGATACGAGGTGCTATTATGTATTACTAAATAAATTAATTATTCTTAATTATGTTCTTTTATATTAATGCGTTCCATGCTACCCAAATAAATATGATGTCTGTTAATGCTTATAAAATTTATTTTATAATTTACGTAAAATGTAAATTAAATATCTATTTGTAACCCTTTTTTACTTAAATAAGATTCGTATTTGTGAATAACTTTTATAAAAATATATATTATTTTTTTTTTGTTCTGTAAAATGATAGTTATACAGTTGAAATAAATATATCAAATGAACACTCCTAGTCACATAGGCTCATTTATAAATTCATGATTTGAAAAGTTTTCTTTTCAAACTCAAATAAACGTATTTTTTCTTATTTTATTTCATTTTTTTTTTCTTTTCTATTTCATATTAGTTATATATAATATATTACTAAGTTCAAAATATGTTATATCTATTACAATTGATTAGCTAGCGTATTTAGTATTTATTGGAGTTTTTTTTACTTATTATTTATTTAAATTTATTTATTCTTCTTAAATTTCAAATTCTTTATTTATCTTGTTGTTACTTATTAAAATTTGTATTTATTTTATCTTTTTTAACTATTTGAATTAATAATTTTATTTTATAATGGATTGATTACTTTTTTATTCAATTATTTAGCATATTTTTTGTACTTTATTTTTCATTTAAGTATTTCTGTTTATATAATTCATATGCATTCATAAATATGTTTGTAATTTAATTATTTAATGATATATTATTTATTTTATAATTTATTTACTTATTTTATTTATTTTGATTATTTTTGTTTTTAAGCAGGTATTGAGTTTCATACATGTATTCATTTGAGAGGATTTTAATCTCATTATATTAACTTTTATGATTTATCCTATAACATTTTTAAACAAATATTTGTTAAGTGGTGCGATGTTTAAGGCTTTACCACGTCTTATAATAAATAAATAAAAAATAATTGGCTGGCGACCTAGGCTAAACTTTTACGCGTATGACTTAGGGATCCTAAACATATATAAACTATCGATATGGTCGATAATCGATGCTAAAAAAAGCGATATACGGTTTAATATATATATAGTATATATATATATATATATATTATATATATATTATATATATATATATAATATATAGTATATATTATATTATTATATATATATATATAATAATATATATATATAATATTATAATATTTAATATATATATATATATATATTAGATATATAGAATATATACGACTGTTTATAACCGGCGGGCAATAAAAAAGCTTGTTGTTAAAGTTGGTAAAATCTGGAAAGGCATTGGTGATGGATCCTAATTTATGTAAAACAGAAAAAAATATGCGTGAATGATACGTGGCGTGTTTTGTAATTGGTTATTTTCAAATATAAAATTGTAATAAACCACAGATATAGTAAAACAATTGATATATATCTTGTTTTGAGCTTCACACTATTATAAGCTTATTAAAGTGAGTAAGCTTTAGACAAACTCCATTCAGTTTTAAAATTTGGAATTGGGTTTGCCGATTGTATAGAAGATCAAAGAGTAATATTGAAACTGTTTTTTTTTCTTTAATTAACGAAACCGGTTTTTAGGTGTTACAGAGTCGCTTCCCAATTCTGCATGGCAGACCGCCGCCGGCGGGTTTCCGCAACACCTGTGATAAAATTAAAATTTATTCATTTTTTTTTCGTACAAACAATTGGGAAAGAAGGGCAATTTTGGTAGGCCAAAAATAATTCTGAAGAAGTACGCATTACCAACATTCCGATACTATTTTATTATATATCCCTGGTGGTTTAAATAAATGGCCAAATTGGACACACACACACACACACAGCACCACAACACAACACACACACACACACACACACATATATAATATATTATATTAATATATATATTATATATATATATATAATTTTTTTATTTATTATAAATTATAATTATATATATTATATATATATCTATATATTTTATTTATAATATATATATATATTATAATATATATAATATATATATATATATATATATAAGTCAACTCTTCTTTAAAAAATTATGTTGAAGCTATGTACAGTTATACATATATTATACTTATAGCTGCCTACTGTAAAAAGAGGTGTAGGAAAGAAAATTAACGCAGGCAAGCATGAGCATAAGTTTCGTAACTAGGGGGTAGGGAAACAAGGCTCCCTAAATAGCTAACTGGCTCCCATAATATTTTTGGCTAATAAAAAATCATAGCAAGCTTATACTGATATTCTC
The DNA here is from genome assembly GCA_015478945.1 of Trachelipus rathkii. NCBI lineage: Eukaryota > Metazoa > Arthropoda > Malacostraca > Isopoda > Trachelipodidae > Trachelipus > Trachelipus rathkii. The sequence goes on along the minus strand of JABUQX010011288.1, from coordinate 28,772 downwards.
ACATAAAAGAATCATGCACGACCCTCAGAAAAAGTCTCTAATTATGCCACTGGAGGCAAGACATGGCCTTGGACAAGGATGACAGGGGATAATTCAACGAATAAGATAGAACATTTCTACATATAAACTTAAAAATTTGTTATTTCAAATTAACTAAAAATTTAATTATTTATCATTATCATACTAACTAGTATTTATCATATATGATACTTCATTGCTTTGCATAAATATCAAATTTGAAAAGTAAAAATGCGCTGTATATATTTCAAAAATTGTTCCCTCTTAGTCATAAAGAGGTCACATCATCTCACATGTACGCTTGTTTAGTTCCATACATGAAAACACACACATTTTGCTTATATATTATAAAGACAATGAGGCAGATAAAACTGCTCAAAATATATAGAACATAAATAACAAAATATCCATTATTCGGTACTGAAAAAAATATTGATATATCGATTTATCGGCAGAAAAATTTAGGGATAGTATCGAAAAAATATCCCTACTTTTTATTAGTTTTTTTTTTTTTCTTTTTTTTCTTTTTCTTTTTTCTGGAATCGTAGGCTATTCCCGCTATATCAAATTTTTTTTTTAACTCTCTGTTATCAAAATTTGTTGTTGATAACTGTTGTTGTAGAGCTAGTAAAACTTAATTAATTAATAGTAGTATATTTAATACAGAATTAATGTTCGAAATTTTCGTATGAACGTAAATATTGAGGTAAACCAAAATAATTAGGCCATATTAGAAAACAAGACCGGCTGGCGAACGCAGGATTTTTTTCATTACTTTTATTTGAACATTTGGTATTTTTTTTCCCCCGTATCCACGCTTTATTTCTATTGTATTGAAATTCGTAACAATTTTTACTTAAATGTATTCCAGTGTGGTTAGCATGTACTTGGTCATAGCTTTTGTTTTTGGTAGTAGTTGGTTTATATATTGGCCTTTACTTTGTGTAGGATATTTACAAGCTGTGTGTATTGCATGTTATATTTACAAGCTTTAGGGTGCAGTGTGGGGTTTGCACGAAAATGTGTTCATTGAATATTTCTATTTATTTAACTGATATAGACTCTATAGGCTAATGTGGCTTCTGGTTAAAGTAACCTCTGGTGATATCACTGAGATTTTCTACATGATCTTTAGGTAATAGTATAGCAGAACTCTTTCATCTCCGAATTTTAGATTTTTATAAACATCAAACACGAGGAGAGGGAAGATTATAGATAACATATGTTGTGAAATTATAGTGTAAAAAGTGATCTTTTAAAAATTCGTAAAATTATTTCATGTATATAATATAAAAAAAATTATGGAGCTGCTGTAACTAATATTTACATACCTAACTGTTGTATTAAAACTTTAAACTTTTAATTTACAAAAATGGTTTTAAAAAAACTCTTTGAAGTGTTTTTTTTGGTGATTATCATACATTTTAATTGTATATGTTAAAAATAAATAAAGCTCCGAAAAATAGTCCACTAATTTTGGCTTTTTTATAAGAATACTATCAATGGTTTTTTTCAGATTTTATGATTATTTATATATCGATAATAAAAAATTTCTATTGCTAATTTTTATTTTTATAAAGATTACATTGAATCTATGAATGTACCTTAAACTTAGTTAATTAAATAAAGAAAAAATAATTTTTTAAATATTTTTTTTACATACAGTAGAAAATAAAAAATATCCGGTAATAATAGCACAGAGGGGCTTCACCTCCGATTTTTATAAAAATCACAGGATAGACTAAAAATAATAAAAATGAGGAATAAAAAAAAAAAAAAAATGTGGCAGTCTCTTTAATAGAAAAATAGTAAAGTTGTTAATTAAAACTCTCATAGACTTCATTTTTGATCCCATCCAGGTTATGTCTCATTTCAGGCCTTCTATGCTCAGGTTATTGATAGTTTTGTTTAGTTTTTATAATGAAAGCCTTTATAGGAAATTTTAAACTTGAGAGGCTGTACCTTTTTTTCCTAAAAACTTAATTATATTTGTTTTTTTTTTATTTATTGCTTCATTATTATTATTATTAGGGATTCTGTATGATTTAAATTTTTTTTTTTTTGTTCTTTAACCAGTAAAATGCTCAAAATATTAACAACCCTGAAAAGCTTTAAAGTTGTTCTTAAAGAGAACGTATGCCATATATTTTTTTTTTATATGTTTATTTTTTAAGTATATAGTGTTGATTTTTATTAAAAATATCCCCTCGTCAAAGTTCTCTGTGAAACAGTTAAATGATGAAAATAATGTAAATACAAAGATACATAGTATATATATTATATAAATATATACTATATATATATATATATATATATATATATATACTATATCTATATATAATATAAGGCTAGGTAGGCCTACAGCATTGATTGATCAACATAGGTTTAGGCACCGGTTATGAACCTTACTAGTTTCAGGTGTATGATAAGTTTTGTTTAAGGTAAGTATTACACATATTAAATCTGTATATAGCGTCGCTGCGGGGTGACTTGGCCACTTTAGTATAACTTCGTCTCCCCACTTTCCTAATCCACTTTTTGGAATTTTTTTTTCTGAAATTCAAGGCCATTAGGTTAGGTAATAAGCACACACAAAAAAATAATAATGTAATTTTAATAATTAAAGTTTTTAATAAATCTCATTCAGCCTGACCGTGGAGGGGTGAAACGGACCATCTGTTTTAAATTCCTCTTACGTATAAATTCATCAATTTTGATATTTTAATTTTTACTTAATAAATTAATTATTTATCATATTAAAATTCATTAATAAGTATAAAAATGTTCAATAATGATACATAAAATAAGAAATAAAATAAGGTGAGTCCGATTCACCTATCTCGCCTAATAACAGTTTGAGTTTGGAATTTTGTATTTTTTATATAAAATTTCATTTTTATTTTTTAATTTTTACTTAATATAGTAACTATTATATTTAAATTAATTATTACGTAATAAAAATGTCAATAATAATACGTAATATACGAAAAAAAACAATGGTTGGTTCGATTCACCCCTTCATCAATTTTTTACGGCGGGGTGAATCGGACCAGTAGGCCGTTGATTTTGGGAAAAAAAATTTACTTGCCAGTTTAAAGCTAATTACTCGAGTGTATACACTGAAAAAATAATTTAAAATCCATTTCACAATTTTTCATTTTATAACCATGTTAAAAAAACTCACATTTTTCAAAGTGAAATTCTATTGAAGTGGGCTTTTTACCCTAATTATATATATGATTTTAAAAATATAAAATTCTAGTATATAAAGATTGATCTAAAATAAAATTATGTAGCTACTACAGCGTGGCTATTAAATGATGCCGAAAAAATTTTTTTTTTTATTATTTTTTATTTTATTTAGAGTGGACCGAACACCCCGGCCCGATGCCTTACTTTAACTAATTATTAACTAGAACGTCCTAAACTAGCCTATTAAAGTGGTTGCTGTATTGATCATCTAAGCAATTATCAGTTAATAGTAGGATTTCCCATTAAAATTAATATTATTGTTTAAAACCCCATTTTTGGGGTTCGGCTCCACCTTCCTTGGGGAATCATACCACTTCTGATTCATCTAGAATCTTATATTTTGTTAAATCAGGCCCTATTAGTCGGTCATTAGCACACAAAAAAAATAATAAATGTTAATTCTAATAATAAAGTTTTATTAAAAGTTTGAATAATGCTGAGTCAAGCCTGACTGTGGAGGGGTGAAGCGGACCACCATTGAGGGTGACTCGGACCATCTGTTTAAATTCGTCTTTTACGTATAAATTCAATTTTATATTTAATTTTTACTTAATATAATAATTATTTATCATATTAAATCGTAATAAGTAATAAAAATGTTCAATAAATATAAATAAAATCGATAATGAATAAGGGGTCCGATTCACCCCTCTCGCTCAAAAATTTGACACTTTTTGAATTCATTTTTTTATTAAAATTTCACTTTTTTTTAAAAAAATTTCACTTAATAAAAGTATTCTTTTTATATATTTAAATTAATTAACGTAATAAAAATGTCAATATAATACGTAAAAACGAAAAACATGGTGGTCCGAGTCACCCTCCATCAATTTTTACGGCGGGTTGAATCGGACCAAGTTAGGCCCGTTTTTTGCCACTAATTACTGTTTGGATTCAAAAAATTTACTTTGCCATTTGAAAGCTAACATACTCGATGTGTATCCACTGAAAATAATTAAAATCGATTCCACAATTTTTCATTTTATAACGAAGTTAAAAAAACTCACATTTTTCCAAAAGAAATTCTATTGAAGGACAATTTTGTACCCTTAATTTCTAACATTTTTTTAAAATATAAAACTTTCTAACATTAAATATGATTAAAAAACTTTTCGTCTACCGTGTGGCTATTAAAAGAGCGAAATTTTTTTTTTTTTTTTTTATTTTTTATTTTATTTAGGTTACCGAATCACCCCTCCTAAAGAGGCGGGCCTGGTCACCCCGCCCGACGCTATAGAAATATACTTATCATTATTAATCAGGTGATAACTGGTAATAATTATTAATTTAGAAAAAAAAAATTTGCCTAAAAAATCAAATAAATCAATAAAATCGTGCTTTTTTACTTTAAAAATCGTTGATCACCCAATTGGAAAATCAATTTGATTTAAATCAGAACCAATCTTTCATTCAAATTAGAGACCAATTATTTTCTGAATAAACACAAAAAAAAATATTAATATTATATTTGCATTTATTATTCCTTAAAGATACTATTTTAATTTATAAAATAAATATATTTGTGCAATAACCAATTCAAAAATAAAATGACTAAGGTATTTGGTTGTATAGATGGAATGCAATCCTGAGTTGCCCTACCAGTATACAAATTTTTTTATCTTATTACTGGTGTATTTATTATTATTAATTAAAGTATCAGTATCGGTATCGGTCAATATGTATAGGCACCTAAAAAATAGAGTATTGGTATTCAGCCTCTTTTCTGTATCGGTAATTTCCCTAATCATATATATACTATATATATATTTATATATATATATAATAATATATATATATATATTACTATATATATTATATATATATTATATATACTATATATATATAATATCAAATATGAGCAGGATACGATGTCTCTTTTAAAGATGGATTAAAAGAGTTAGGCCTAGCGGAGTGTGCCGGACACTGGGTCTCGGGGATAGACCTAATGACTCTTTGAGACACTGAAAATACAGGGACCTCAAAAACCCATATATTCATAACAAAATTTGGGCAAACCCAAAAAGTAGATAAAAAAAGCCAGAAAGGCCAAAAAGTGCCAAATATGCTAAGAATATATCAAAAGGTTGCCAGATTGTGACAAATCTGGCTTGGTCCAATTTTGCTAATCACGCATCCCTGTTTTATTTACTTAAAGTACAGTTTTATTTAAAAATTAACTACTATAAATTTAGTCTTTTCATACTATTCAATAGCTATATTTTCTAATAACCAATTTTTTTATGAAATAAAAGATGTAAATGCATTTATTTATTACCTGGTATCTAAAAATAATTAAATTGCTATTATTTTCATCTCAAATTATAAAATATTATGTTAAACAAGACTTGAAAAAAGTTGTCCACAATTGCCCCACCATCAAAAATCGTGGGGCAATTGTGGACAACTTATTTCTAATAGCCATATAATATATAGACCTACATAACCATAGTATTTGTAAGCCCAAATGATAAAGTTATCTCACAGTAAAAACAAAATTTTGAAAAAGTAAACTATAGCTATAGGAACTACAACCTTGGCATTTTTGAAAAGCCTAATTTTGTCCCCAATTGCCCCAAATTACGGTATATATATAATATATATATATATATAATATATATATTATATATATATATATATATTATATATATATATATATATATATATATATATATATATATATATATATAATATATATATATATATATATATATATATTTATATATAATATATATACCAAAAATATGAGCAAATTATGGTTGAATGCTACTAAAAGCAAATGAGAAGTCTCAAAAGAAAGATTGCTTGCGAATATATATAAGGAGGAAAAAGAAATACTAAAAGGTGCATACGTAGGAGAAAACAAAGGGTAAATGAACAGTTGGCAAGAAGATAATAATGGGGACTTACAAGGGAATAAGTAAGCTCTTCTGGAAGGAAGCCCGAAAGGTTAAGAATGAAGAAGAAGGAATCTGCTTAGAATAATGACTAGGATGGTGCTTTTGTAAACTGATGAAATGGATGTGAGTGAGATGGGAAAAGAACATTCGAAAAATCTGCACAATTATTACTAGATAATGAAGAGGTGATTAGTGAATGTGAGTGTGGGTTTGATTGGTGCAAGAAGGAATAGGTATTTTGGGATGAGGTTATTAGTAAGGAGGAAGGAGGTAGAGTGAAGAAGTTGAAGTATGGTAAATCTGCAGGATATAGATGAAATTCACTTGGTGAAGATGAATCCAAGAACGGAGGCAGGATGGTGATTGATTGGATTTTCAAGTTGTGTGTAATAAAGCGTTTTGGAGGGTATAGTTCCAAGGGATTGGAGTGAGAGCGGTAATAGTACCCTTATTTAAGGGTAAGGAGAATAAAAATCTGTAGAATTATTGGGGAATAAGTTTATTGACTGTTGTGAGGAAAGGTATTATGCTTGGATTTGGTCGAAAGATGTGCGATCGGTGATCTGAAGGACTGATTGGTGAAGACAAGGTGCGTTTAGGAATGATATAGAAGGATGTGTGGATCAAATCTTTACATTGAAAACAAAATGATGAGAAATGAGGGAGAAGAAAAATTAAATTATTTAGGGTTTTATATATTTGCAACAGGCGTATGATTAGAGTAATAGGGAAGCTTTATTGCAGTTATTAGTAATATATGGTGTGGTGGTAGGCCTTCTGAATGAATCAAAAGTATGTATGACGATAGTAAAGGCATGTGCTATAATAAGTAGGATGTAATGGTGATGGTTTAGGACTTAATAGCAGAGTGAGACAGGGTTGTTTATATCTCCTTGGTTATTCAATTTTGTATATGGATCGGGTTATGAAAGAATTCGAGGTGGGGATGGCAGGAAGGGTGTTAGAATGATGCGAGAATGGAGATGAAGTTAGAGGGTGCCCTACCTTTTTATATGCAGATGATTTTAGGTTCTGTGTGCACGCGAAATCTGAAAGAGGAGTTTGATGGATTGGTAGAGAGATTTGGCAGGGTGTGTCAAAAGGAGGGGCTTGAAAGTAACGTAGATAGAGTAAGGTTATTGTTGTGAGTGAGGACAGTCCTCAGTTGAAGTTATGTTAGATGGTTAGCAGATGGAAACAAATGTCTGAGTTTAAATATTTAGGGTATATGTTGATGAGAAGGGGAACTGATGATGCAGAGTGTAGTAGGAAAGTTGTGAATGCAGGCAAGGTGGCTTGTGACCAATTAAATGTCAGTGAATTGTAAGGGACTAAAGTCTTGACGTGTTTGCTAGGGTCTTACATGAGGGTATGTTGTTACCCGTGTTATTGTATAGTAGTGTATAATATGGTCTGGAATAAGAAGTATAGATCTAAAGTTCAAGTTGTTCAGATGGTAATTCTATGGGTGTGCTAGGTGTGAGAAGAATGATAAAATAAGGAATGAACTTATTAAGAGAGTTCGGTGCGTGTAAAGAAAGCGTGAAGAAAGGGATAAATGGTTGAGATGGTTTGGTCATATCGAAAGGATGAATGATAGTTCGGTTTGTTAAGACGGATGTATAGTGGCGAGTAGGGACCGACCGAATCGAAAGACTGCAAGAAAAAGTGGATGAGTCAGTAAAGAATGTTTGAAGGAGGAAATGTGAGTTTGGTAGACGCGAGAAAGAAAGGTGTATTAACAGGAGGTGAATGGCGGGGAATTGTGAGGGAGGTATGGTTGTGGCCCACCTGTTGTAATGGGATGAACCACTACATTGACGATTTACCATAGGAGGGTCCGTCGCTGTCCCATGAAGCTTTGGGGGATTTTCTGCCTGCTGACAAGTATAAAGGGGGCAATAAGGCTTGGCTTTCTTTTCGCACTTTTATCATGTTCTTCTACTGATTTTCTTTGCTGATGCTATCACGCACCTTACTCCCATTCTTGGAAAATAGAAGGTAGATTAAAGAAGAGACAAAGATACATCATATATATATATAACTAATATATATATATACTTATATATTACTATATATATACTATATATATATATTATAGTATATATATATATAAAGAAATACTATATACTATAATATACTATATACTATATACTGATGGGACGATTATGAAATTTTTTGCCGATGACGATGACGATTAGAGCAAATTTTGCTGATGACCGATGACGATTAATTGAAAAATATTTTTAAAAAATCTTCTTTTCTTCTCTCTCTCTCTCTATATATATATATATATATATATTATAATATAATATATCTTACTATTATATATATATATTATTATTATATATATTATACTATACTAACTATATATAATTTATATATTATATATATATATATAAAGGCTGTAGACAGGAGGTTCAGGGGGTTCAACCCCCGAAATTATTTAAGCGATCAAAATCTTTGATTCCTTAAGTCTCAATAATAATAATAATAATAATAATAATTAATAATTATAATAATTATAAAATAATAATAATAATAATAATAATAATATTAATTTAATAACAATACCCTAATAATAACAATTAAATAATAATAATATAATAATAATAATACATATAGTATATAGATAATAATAGTAATTATTTTGAAAATTGAAAGTATTTATTAATGGAAATGAGGAGACATTGTTTGTGGTCCGTAACGATTTCTTAGGTCAAGTGGCTGTTCCTCATACATGCTAAAAAATATTTAGACCAGGGACTTAAATGTAAGGTTTACAAGTTTGCAGATGATTGCAAATTGGCTACCTCAGTAAGGAATAAGAATGGATGTATAAAGATTTAAAAGACAAGGAGGGAGCTGTAAAAGTAGCAGCAATGAGCAGGTTCATTCCTTCTTCAGCTAAATTTTTCTTTCTCATTCATTCCTTCTAAAAACTAATTCTTTCTTTCCTCATAATCCATGGTTCGATGTGCTTGTTCTCTGGCATTCAGGCTAGAGATAGTGCCTGTCGGGTGTGGAAAATTTCTCGTTCTTATCACTCTCGAAAATTTTCATTCAGCTTAGAAATCGGTTGCAGGGATACTCTTCGACGAGCAAAGCTGTGCTCTTCATCAAATGAAAGCGCAGTAACCTTCTTGGTTCTCCCTACTGACAAAATCTTTTATTCTCTAGCAACTTTTCTGTAAATCTGCCTTTCCTCCTCTTATTCGAATATATCTTGTGTTGCTAATCTCCAACTGAAAAGGCTAATCGCTTCGGCCCCTCGTTCAGCTATATTCTATATGTCTCAATACTAGCACTTTCCCTCCCCAGTTTGGAAGCTCCACATGTCCAACCTATTCCGAAAAAAGGAAGCCGCTCTGATCCTATTAACTACTTTCACCCTATAGCTCTCACTTGTATTTCTATCTAAGATCTTTGAAACCCTTCTCAACTCATCTCTTAGATCATCTGGAAACTCACTCCGATCGCCAGTACGGCTCTCGTTGCACGAAGTCTATTGGCGATATACATTCCTATCTAAACGATTATGGTTTTTCGCTCTTAGAACTACGTGGAGACTTGGGTGGTGGCGCTTGACATATCCAAGCATTTGACCGAGTATGGCACGCGTCACTGCCTCCAAGCTTCCCCTCTTTGGTTTTCCTAATTCTCTTGCTTACTTATATCTAGCTTTCTTTCAAATCACTAATATCGGCTGTTGTTGATGGGGCGACTTCTTCTTCTTTTTCGTCAATAGTGGTTGTTCCTCAGGGTTTCTGTCTTATCTCTACTTTATTCCTACTTTTTTCTTAATGATTATCTCACCACACCTCCACTCCTATCCAACTCGATATTCTGATGACTCGACCCTTTATTCTAATCCTCATATCAATATCTCTCCCACTTTTACTTCATGGAATTGCCTCTCGGTCCTAATCTTTCCCGATATTTATTTTCGCTGATTGGATAGACAATACTTGTGAATTCAAATTCTGTAACAAACCCACCTTTACAAATCTCCCTTTCAACAATACCTTGCTAAACATTTCCTGTCCCTTTACGCACGGTTCTGTGTCTCTCCTGATTGACTACCAATCTATAAACATCCCTTGGCATCCTTAACACGAACAAAAAAATTGCTCTTGTGAACTCACCATCACAACGGTTGCAGACTATAACAACTGACATAGGGCGGCCTCCCAAGATACTAGAGAAGTTGATCCAAACGTTCTCTGTTACTCAGATGTTGCGACTTCCTCCTTTTCCTCAGGTGATGCTCCGCAATATACAAAGGTACTCAAATCACACAAGCTCACCAGCTCATGTCAATGGAGATACATGCTGGTACACTCATACTTGAGGGGGAGGGAGCTCTGGTTTCACTCCCAGAGCTTTATGGACAGCGATACAGGTATACAGTCACGCGCAAAAATGCCCTATATAAACTGTCTCTGACTTTCAGTTCACTTGATCCCTATCTTTGCGCAAGGCGATTGTGGTGTTTATCTCCTCATCTATACAACGGTGTACCGCACAAGACACAGGACAACTGACTAGAACTTGAACTTACTTCCACTCCAGCGTACCACCACCTTTACGCACGCCTTCGTTTAAGCACAATCAGGTGCTGTACCTGGCCGCAGCTATTCAGATGTGTGACATTTGGTAACTCAGGCTAGTTTGCGACCAATGTGGTGCTTCTTCTTCCCCACCACTCTGTTTTGTTGAATTTCTAAAATCTTCTGTATTTCCTTACTGAATTTAATCTCCTCACTTTAAAAGCCTGCGTCTGTGCTCATATGCGTAATTTGCGTAGAGGTGAACTTTGAGAAGCTTACTACACCCCCTTCCTTTGGATAGACGGCTCTGCCCGGTTGAGTGGTTGTGAAACTGTTAAAAAAACAAACCTTGAATGGGCAGTATATGTTGGCAAATGAAACTGAATTCCAAAACATCATTCAGATTTTCCCAGAAAATCGCACTCTTTTCAACATTACCCTCAGATGGATCAAATGTCGCAACCACCACAAATTTGACCTTTTCAAACTTAAATCTAACCTTTAGACCTCTAGTACTCACACACACAAAATCTACCATAGCTCGGTACTACAACAACTCACTCATCAGAATGAAAACCCTCTATCCCCCTCTCATTTTTTTCCACAGCAACACAAACACATTTCACACCACACCCACTCATTTTCACGTTTCCTTTCATCTTTTTTCAGCACAGCGAGCAAATCAAATTTGCCCTTTCCTTAAATACATCCATCACCTCTCTACCTCATCTCCTCAACATTATTCCTCTGACATTTCATATACAGATACGATTCATACATTTTCGAAGATACAGGATAGAAGGGCGCTTACTGCCATCACGACTTCTCCGAGGCATGCATAGCATTCCTGGCAAAAGATAAGGGTAGTAGGCAGCCAACCTACACTTACACCGTCCCTTAGTCGCCTTCTCGACACGCAGCACATACGATGTGGGCAATTTTTCTCCCTACACGTATGGATATAAGGGTTAGGGGATGTCTGTAGATGTTGTCTAGAAGAGGGGCATGGATATAAGTGATATAAGCAGGCTGCGGAGCCGCAAGGTTTGGGTTGAGCCGGACGGAATAAAAGAATTTGTTGAGGTGAATGCTGAAGGGGACGAAGCCGGAAGGCGAAATTTTTAGGGGATCTGGAGTCGGAGGCGAAAAATGTTAGGGGGACCTGGAGCCGGAGCCGGAGTCGGACAGCCGCAAAAAAAGAGGCTGCTCCGGCTCCGGCAAATACAAAATTAAGTAATTAATTGTCAAATAATATTATTGTTTATATTATTATTTATAATTAATATATATATATATATATATTATATATTATATATATATTATATATATTATATATATATAATATAATATATATATATTATATATCATATATATATTCTCTTTTTTCCAGAAATCTTGATTATGTATATTTATTATTCAATAATAAAAAGGTTCAGTACTTCTATTAGATAACTTTAATTATTAAGTTTAATACATTTAGAAAAATCATTCAACTAAACCAAATCGAAAACACTTCATGTATTTGAATTATTACTCACCTTGATGATAAAAATACTTTCATTGTCAATATGAAATAGTTAACACAGTGATGGGAAACAGTCAGTTCGATCCATGCACAAAGTTACCAGTTACTCATGGGGTCACAATACATCTATTGGATTCCTTTAAATTATGCGACATTTAACAGACAGACATTGGTTGCAATTGTTAAAAAGAAAGTGAAGCTAAAGGTAATCAGGGAGACCTTTAATTTTAAAAACTGGACTAAAGTTTTGGAAACTTTTTCGTTGCCCAAATAAACTTGTTCTGTCTACGATTAGTGAAAAATTCAAAATACAATTGATTATAATGGTTTTAAAGATAGTTGACCCATTAGTTTTCTTTGCATAACCAGGATAGTGAGTATATTATATATATATTATTATATAATTATATTATATATTATATTTATATATATAATATAATATATATATATATTATATATATTATATTATATATATATATATAGTTATATATATACGGTATATATTATAATTATATATATATATATAATATATATATATTATATATATATATATTATATATATATATATATATTATATATATATATATTATTACTATTATTATTTATTATATATTATTATTTATTATTTGAGTTTTTAATATTATTCAAATTCTTAATATTTGTTAATTAATCGGCGAAATTTGCCGATGACGATTTTAAAAAAAAATATGCGATTTTGCCGATGAACGATTGGTACGACGATTAATTCGTCCCATCACTAATTTATTATTTATATAGATATATATATATATATTATACTAATATATATAATATATATATATACTATAATATAGGTATATATATATGTTAGTGATGTAATACCGGAACCAAGTTACGGCCGTTTGATCCGTCGATTTTGCATAAATTCTATTCTCGGTAAGTTCCTTACACTTTTTCAAATGTCTTTAAAAAAAAATGAAATTTGAGATTGATAAAATTTTGATCAAACTCAACTAAATAAGTTTGTTTCACTAATATAGTAATTAATAGCGAGTAATAGTACACAGTTTCTTAAAGTCAACACAAGAAAGGTTTATCACAATTATGTATTTTTCCTAAGTTAGAATACAATTTTATTAGTTTTTTTTGTTAGCATTGAAGCGTGTGAGAGGAGAGAGAGATGGGTTTTATATTGTTCTGAAAGTATTTTATTAAAGCCGTTTACGTTTTTACATTTGTGCTTACGAAAACTTAAGAATGCTCCAGTTTGCGTTCCTTTTTGTTAAACTTAGCGCAAAATCGTTGTAAAGGTAATCTAATTAAAAGAATTTCCTTTAATTTTTTTCTTGTATTTAAGGTTGCTATTTCCCATGCTTGCCGAATTTTATCACTCTTCTTTACAAAAAAACAAATATAAATAAAAACAGATGGCGGCGTGTTAGGCCCGTTTGAATTGAGTGAATAAAAGATTCAATCAATTTCCTTAAATCATTTCTTCCAAATGTAGAAAACCATCACAATAGTTGATCATTATTTGTAATTATGAACCATTTGTTATTTTTTTTTTATTCTATTTATTCCAAAAATCACAAGAGCTGATTCAATTGTTTGTAAACAAGTTTGTGACTTTTATGAAAAAAATTGGTTCGTTATGAGACATATTCGTGCGAAAGCTGAGAGTAAGCATTTCTTAATCGAGCGTAAGCCTCCTCAAAATGGGACAAGAACTAGAGCGTTCAACTTGATCGACATATCGCGTTAGTTACTCGAGGAAAAAGTTACTTTTTTTGCTCGAGTGATAATTCATTTTCTGAATTTTTAAACTTTGAAGACCCAATATAACTTTATATAGTATATTCCTATTTTACTTAATTAATTTACTTGATCCGCTTATCCAAAATTTGGCTTACAGAACTAGTTAGAGCCCACAATATGGATATGACAACATGCCCAGATATTCTAGAGAGACCTCTACTTGTTTAACCAGACGAGTTTCAGTAGAATATGTAAGGTGTAGCAAAAATCGAAAAGTTCTAGGTTCGACCGGACACTTTTCCAAGGTTCTGCGAAAGCTTCAGTTCGGCTGGAACCAAACATTCTGGTCTTGTACATCCCTCAAATATGATTAATACAGATCAATACACATATTACTATATATACACAATTGTATTATAAAAATAGCGTTAATTTTTAATCAATTCTTAGTTGTTCGCATATAAATACAAAGCCTTCTAACTTTGCTAATAAATATTTTATAAGGTTTTATATAGATAGCCTATTGCTTAAATATGATTAGGTGTATTTAGGTAGCAGTTTTACCTACTTGATCTCTCTATTTTTTTTTTCATCACAAGCCTCTGTCACACAATAAATTATTATTTGATTTAGTTTTGATTATTTATCAAATCAATGTTTTTTTTTTCTATCAATTTTTTTTTATTCATTTATGATAACATTGTTTCTAATTGCTTTCAACTCGCTATACTTCACTTATGAGTAATATCACTCATGTATATAAATTAGTCAAAAAAAAAATTAATTGCATTTATACAGTCATAAAATCCTGAAGGTATTTTGAATTAATGGGTGCACCAACCTTTAAATACTAAATTTTTATTTTATTTATTTATTTATTTTTATCATAACGCTTTCAATAATGTAATAAAGACTAATTTGAAATTTCTATAGATGATATTCAAAATTTCTTAATACAATTATATAATGATTATATTTACCTACCATATTTAAAAAAATTAATCATATAAAGAATAAAGATTTCAAATGTTGCATTTCAGTTATTATATTATAGGTACAGTATATATTATAAAAGTTGTATTGAACAAGTTTTAGGCTTGAGAAAACTTCTGTATTAAAATTTAAATCGTTAACATAATGATAAGTTTGCAGTCTCCTTTGTTGCATTTGAACATGTCTTGCAGCTGAGTCAGTAAAACAATGGGCTTGCATTTCCCGTAGCCTGCGATCAAATCTTCGTCAGTTGAGAAGCAAAACTAAACCGATGTTGTGTGGGATAATCCCCTTTAATGCTTAATTCACTCAATTACTGAAACATATTTTTATAAACCAGAGATGATGAATCATGATGGAACAACAGGAACCAGGCAGCATAGCATTTGAAGTGCTTGCACTGATTGAACTGGCGTTTGCTCACTGTCAGAACTGCCATGTTTTGTTTTTTTCCACTCATATAAAATGAGCCTTAGAGGAGTAGGATAAAGCCACTTTTGTTTCCCCAAGCTTGAAAAATTTTATTATAATTTGTTCAGTATCTATTTAGTTTTCCATAAATATTTTTATGTAGGTCTATATTTGTTTTATTAAAATACAATTACCAATCAGTCTATCAAGAAGAAGAAAATATAGACATTAGTAGCCACAAGGATCTATCGGGACTGTCCCAGATTATGAAAATTTGCACAAATTTTTAAGTAAAAAGTAAATAAATAAAAGAATTCCCAAAATGCATTGTTTAAGCAAATTGATAATTCTTTTGACAGGGATAAAACGGTACATCAGCGAAAGTAACCTACTGGTCGAAAATATTTACAACCTCTGATTTAAATGGTAAAAAATCCAACTAGTTCCAATTGTAACTAGTTTAAATCTAGCCAGTTCATTGCATCTCCACAAAAATAATACTTTTCTTTTTTTTTCAGGCTAATAATGTTATAATTCAAAATGGATGCTAAAAATGCGAATGTAACTTTTGGTGGCGAAGCTGCTAATAACCTAAAGAAAAGCAAAATTTTGTTGAGAGGAAATTTGTTTTCCATAATAAAAAACTACAAGAAAGATGGAGATCCTACATGTTACCAGCAAGCACTTGAATACTTTAAGCAGAAGCCAATTCCTTCTAAATATTACTGCCACTGGTTAACTCAGCTAAGAAATTTTGTTCCACTTCTTGATAAAACATTTGAGAAGATAATCCTGGATACTTTAGTAAGTGTAGTTTCTTTATTTATTTGTTTTTTTGTTGTTGTTTTTTTTTTATCATAGATTTATTTTAAACAGCTATTGGATTTTGACCCATACCTCTTACTCCAAGATTGTCTTTAAAATTGCCCCATTATTACTACTATTTTAATTTTGTTTTCAGCATATAAGTTAATTAATTCATTTTTTTCAGCACATTCCATGGCAATATGGAGACGAAAACATAGAAAAAGAAATTCAAAATTTCGTTCTGAGCCTTGTAACAAGTCACAATTATTATGCAAGACCTATTTTAGAAAGTTTATTTAAGGCACTAAATCCAGGCAAGTCTTCCAAATTTATGTTTTAATTTAAGCTTATAAGCTTCAGTTAACTTGATATTTTTTCATGCATATAAATTTCAGTTATAAGTTAAAAGATTACTATATGGTCCATAAAAATAATTTACAATGATGTGTCGAAATATTACTGTATTTGAGAGTTTAAATGCTTAAAGAATCATTATGAAAATTTGGTTTAGTTTTATGCTTCTTAAAATAGAGGGTTATTTAATGTAAATGTAATGTAATGTAATGTATTTAATGGAATGAATGATAAAAAAGGGAAAGAGTCAAATTTTAAATCAATGTTCGTGTGACTCAATCTTAGAATGTCAAATAGTGCTAAGATGAAGCTGATTGATTGTACCTGTAGTTACATCTTGTAATTTCTACCTTAATGGTTGAAAGGAGGAAGACAGTGGCATTAAAATGTCCTATGAGTTGAAACAATTCAAATTTAAATTCTATTTGATTGAATTGTCATGACTTGTTGATGTTTAGATTTCAAACACAAAAGAGGAAGCTTCTTCCTGCCTTTAGTTTCATTTAGAATGGCTTGAAGAGGAAACTTTAATGTTTAGACAGCGCTAGCAATTTCCTTTAATTTTTATTGCTGTGTGCTGCTTGTATTGTATATATTAGAATGGAGGTAAAATGTCTTCCTAATAACTTTGTCTTCTTAGCTTTTAGCTATATATTATCAGAAGATGGTGTACTATACTGTAGTGTTTAGTATTTTATATATTTTTTTTTAATTTGTACCTATGTCAGTAAGAGATCCAATTTTGTGTTGTATATGAAAGTTAAATTTATGGGGTGGTGTGAGAGTTAAATTGTTACCTATTTGTTTGTGTTGTTTATCTCGAAGTTAGAAACTATTGTTATAGTTCAGCTGACTCCTTAAAGCTGTTATCTGTTTTGTCATGTAAGGCGTGTGGTGGCCAAAAAGCAACTTCATGTTCACCTCCTCACTACTTCTGGGTACTCCGATTCAATCGACCTATTAGCATAATCATGGCTCATGTAAAAAACCCCACTCACCCTGAAATTGTGCAAAGAAATAATGAGCAACATCTTTAGAAGTCATCAAGAAGCATGTGTCTCTTTGCTTTTTGCCGTTTAGTAAGGCAAATGAATATCCAATTTCCAGCTTGTCTTAGCAATTCCTGGGCTCTTCCAATTAGCTTGTTAAAACGTCTCCTGCAACTGTTTCTATCTGGTTTTAGTTCACGTTGCTGACAACAGCTTTCCTTAAAAAGAGTAAAGTTAACATCCAGAAGATATGTTGATTTGGAATAGTAGTTTTAGACAGTCATGTTAATTTTCCAAATTTTGCCTATTGAAAACACAAGCCATTAAATAATTGAGTGAAGTAGACATTTGCTCTTAATGCTGTCTCTCAGCTACTTATCAGAGCTCTTGATTGATTAGGATGGTTTTTGAATAACATAGTTCAAATATAAATGTGAACATTACTTCACAAGCCAACAAGAATCGACGAACCTCCGATAAGACATCTAGATTATGAGATAGGCTTTTACAGTTTGCTTGACATGAGGAATTTCTGAAGAAATTGTCTTTCTGATTGCTTTGGAAAGATCTGACTGAAATACTTATATATCTCATTAATCACATCATAAAAAACAATCATTTCTGTAATCTCCTTTACAGAATCATTCAAGACTAAAGTTAAGGTATGTGATTTGACAAATGACATTACTCTGCATTAGGCGACTTTCGCTTGAATTTTGGGCTGCAGTCCAATGTACTTACTCATAACAGCAGCACCATCGAAGCCCTGCCCTCTGCACTTTTTAATGTGAAATGTTAATTGCTTCCAAAAACTTACACCACTTTCACTTTCTAAACCTTCGGCCTTTTGATTTGTTATGGGGTTAAACCCCAGTTTTAGAAATGGGGATGGGTCGTATCTAAAATAAGAGGAAAAAAGGGCGCATCTTGAGTTTCACTTATTATGTCACGGAGCACATGTTGTGAAGCCAAACTAATGAGTTCATTCTGAATAGGAGCACTCCTATATTTTGCTCTGCTTTTCTCATTCTCCAGGTGACTTTTAAGAAGCGGGTCATTCCTGGATAACAAATCAATAATATTGAGAAAGTTTCCAGATTTACTATCAATGTTTCTTGTACCTTCACTCTGAATGCTAAATTACAAGTTGACATCGGTATTATGACGTCCAAAATTCGCTTCAGTATTTCACGCCACTTCACTACATCTTCTTGTAACATACACTGGATATCTTTCCGATTTTTCCTTATACTGTAGGTTACACATGCATAGTGAACTTTACTATTTCTATGTTTTCTTTATTTTTTTACTTACCACCTGCCACGTTTAATTGTGGCCTTTACACCAAGCATTATTATAATGCGGGTCTAGTCTATCGGCAAAGAGCCGACAAGGTTCACAATAAACAATTCAATAGAGGTGAGCGAGTAAAATAACCAAAATTGTTATATTTTTTTTGGTCTTCATAGTTTTAAAATAATAGTAGTCAGAATTGAATGACCCTGTTTGATTACAACATTCTCTTTTGGGAAAAGGTATGGAAGTTACATGTTTTGAAATTAACATGATATTTTAAATCGTCCTGCAAATAAATCATCTTTCACATAAGGCCAAATATCTGCATTTATCGTGTCAAAATTACCAGTATTCATTTTCTGATATTTATTTTATCTCAAAAACTGTGAACACAGACCTGTCTTAGAATTTTGCACTACATCTCCGTTATGCGGGCTAGACCATTGATTATCCTGCTACTTACTTGATGGTCGAGCACAGGCACGTCTTCATTTTATCCTGTTCCCATCACTAATTGGGCTTAAAAGTTGCTATGTTCAATTTTACACATATTCCGAACCTTATCATCCCTAGAAATAGTTGCAGTAGCTGAACTACTACTACTTACGGTCTCAGCTTATTTGAAAAATGAATGTTTTTCACGATGTTTCTTTGTTTTTCTTATCTTTTTCCTTTTTTGGAATTCTGCACCACTTGGACGTTTATTAAAATTTTTAATGTTTACGAAAATTTCCCTAGGAAATTACAAACATACATTGCACAAGCATATAACATAGGGAAGTACCGAGCTCAAATGTTTGACAAAGAAAGACAATAATAGCAATTGCGGTTGGCGGCTTCTGATTGGCTTCTTAAATCACGTGATGCCACATTGTGGCGAGTGCGGTTAGGAGTGGATCCGTTATAAAAAAAAACGATATATGGATATTTTTAAAAAAATTTCATATATCGAGTTAAAAAAATATCGTATATAATATATATATAATATATAATATATAGTATATATATATATGATTATATATATATATAATTTTATATATAATAATAAATTACTATTATATACTATTATATAATATATAATTATATTATTATATATATTATTATTATATATATATATACTTATATATATATTATATATTATAATATTATATATATATAATAAATATAATATATATATATATATTATATATAATTAATATATATTAAATATTATTATTAGTATATATATTTATATATATATGTATTATATATTTATATATTTTTATATTATATAATATATTAATTATAAATATATTTAAGCAATATCTATTATTATATATATAATATATATATATAATATATATATAAAGAGGAGAGAAAAAAAGTTTCATTATGGAGTTTCATCGAAAAAAGTAGGTGCTCATACCTCATGCCGCGTGCGCCCTACTTCGATTCCTGCGCGCCCCCCCGCACGCGGGGCCATGCGCGAGGCTGGGCCCAAATTTAAATTCAATTCTTCTTTATTCGTACAAAAATGAAGGAAGGCAGCATTAGCGTAGGTAATAATATCTTGAGATAGGATTACAAACATTCGATTTCAGATACTATTTTTTTATGACTCCTTGGTTTAATATAATGATAGTATATATATATATATATATAATATATATTTATATACATATAATAATATATATATATATATTATATATTATGTTATATATATATATAAAATATATATATTATATATATATAATTATATATATATATATATATATAAATATATAATTATATTATAAAGCCGTGACTCAGCATCGTCTACGTGCTCAATAATATAACGAATTGTCCACTCGAGTCTCAATTCTCCAATTAATTACTGAATAGAACTGGGACTTTTGCCAATATACTTATTATATATAGTATTTTATTATATATCATATATATATATATATATATATATTATAATTAGAAATTTTGTCCTTTAAAAGAAGTTAACCGATATATATATCGAACGAACATGTAATCGATTTTTTTCGATTATTTCAAGAAAGTAGTGGCGCAGGTTGCCAAAACAGTGTTTTTTTTACTAAGGAAGACCCAGATTAAATCGCAAAGGATGAAGAGTCAGGGTCTCTCCGCCTCAGCGGGGGGAGAGGGGGGGACGAAGTCCCCACTCTGTCCCCCGTCGGGGTCTCCCCTTAAAAGAATAATTTTTTTTTTTATTGAATAATAAAATTAACATGATAAAAAAAGCAAATTGGTAACTCTCTCGTTTTTATTGGGTTTTAAAGCATAAACACAGTGAACTGCAGGGCTGCACAGCAGAGGTTCTTTGCGATTTCGATTTAATTGTCTCTTTAGTTATTTTTTAAAAGGATAAGTAGCCTATATATATATATATATATATTATATATATATATAAATATATATTTAGTTCTTAATATGCATATACTCTTATAATATTTCCAGATAATAATATATTTTATATATATATATAAAATGAAACATGTAAGTTTATGATAAGTTTAGGTTTAAGTGTAAGTTTAAGTTTTAATTTAATACTAATATTAAAATTAAGCTAAACTTTAAAATTCCAATTAATAAAAATTTAAAATAAAATAAAAAAAAGTAATTTTTTTTTTTTTTTGGAAAGTTTTTCATTTTTAAAATATCATGATTCAGGCGTACGAATTGCTGTGTAAAATACGAGATATTATTTTTTTTAAGAAAAATCAAATCAGTAAGATTTGAAGTGTGGTCAAACATACAGTCAAAAATGTTATACTTTTAAAAAAAAACTTATTATGACCAACTTAAATTATTCAAATAAAAATTTTAAAATAAAAAAAAAATTTGCAAATTTCCTATAGGACACATTGTTTGAAAACATTTGTTAAATGGTATTAACCTGTTATTCTCTGTCCTTTATAAAATCGATATTTCCTCAGGTTCCGATATTACAAACAATAACCATAATTCAAAACATTAAGTTGTTGTGGAAAGATAATATCCAAAATGTAGAATAGTAATAAGAAGTGATCTTTAATGCCCTTTCCAGACAACGTCAGGAGCTAACTTATCCTATGTCAGGAAAATCACCTACAAGAAAATTGTACAGTAATTCCATTGATAGATCTTTTCTCACACATTGTAATAATACCAATAATAAAATAAAGTTAATATTTAAATTATAAATTCGTAACTTACAGAAAACTATATTTTTAATGCCAGAATATAAAGTAGTTATCAACATCTAGTACCTCCTTTGAATAGGACTATGCTCGTAAGTGTTGGTTACATACATGTTAGAAAAGAAAATAATAATAAATCCAATTTCCTTGCAGCATGAAGGGGATTTCCTAGCAGTTACGTCTTTGGATAGTAAATTCATGTTAATAAATGTTTAATACTAGTCAGGGCGAAGCCTTGGAAGATTTTTCGGAATTACAGCCCTCCCCAACACAAACATATTGGAGAGAAAATTCTACTTGAATACTCGGTCTTTGATTATTATTATTAAATAGTTGTACTGGAAATTTCGCTCTTTTGAAGAGTATAAAGTTGAACTGATTTTCAGTTATAGGTAAACAAGTCTAACTTAACCTAACCTAATCTTACCTAAACTAACCTAATATAATCTAATTTTGTAGTTTAATGTCCCTGAATATCTGCGTAGAGCATCATCCACATTGAAGCAACAACAAGGATCTTTTTGCTGATATTCCATGTTCCATAAAAAAAAAATTACCAGTTGTTGAAACTTTCTTACAGAATATTTTTTTAAATTACTGTTACCAGCGACAAGAGTCTAAAGCATCATCCACATTGAAGCAACAACAAGGAACTTTTTGCTGATATTCCATGTTCCTTAAAAAAAATTACCAGTTGTTGAAACTTTCTTACAGAATATTTTTTTAAATTACTGTTACCAGCGACAAAAATCTCCGCTTATTCCCTGGTACAGTTTGGAGCAGTAAATATCAAAGAAAAATAGGAAACACATAGCAGCAAGTTGTAATTGAAATAAATGTTCCTTCAGTGTGCACATTATTTACTTGAGTGCACAACACATTTCGGTTGCGGAAACATTTATAAATAGTATCTGATAGGGAATTGGATAACAACGGAATTATTAAATTAATTGAAGAGTACATAAAATATGAATGTCTTTGGATACTTACAGAAAAAATTTACATGCAGAAATGCAATGCAAAGGAAGATACTTTGGAAGGGAGGGGAAAACAGCAAAGCTTTGGATTCAGATTTATGGAAATGAAGAGGAAAATAAAAAATTTGATCGGCTAATTTTTCCGAGAACGAATAAAAGTTGTTTTATGAAGAAATGAGGAGCTGAAGCTGTATTTATCTCCAAATTTCTAACGCCTTGAAGAATTGGTTGAACCCACACTTAAGGTTTTTTTCCCTTTTAACTGCTGTTCGCTATAAAGAGCTCTTGATTTGGCGAACGTTGATACCATGTTATCAACAACGAGTTCGATTGGGCAGCCTCGTTCTTACGAATGAAAACAAAACAAAATTATCTGATTGTTGCACTCCAGGGGTAACAAACATTGCTGCTTGTTGAACAATATTTGAAACACCAAGTACCAATAAGCAACAAACATAATGCTGCTTCAATGTGGACAATGCTTTAAATATATTTCCTCAGTTTTTGCCCTTAAATCTATGGTATTTGAAAAATAGAAAAACTTAGCTCAAAATCAAGAAAAAGGAAGAACAAGGAAAAGACCTTCACGTAAGCATACACACGAACACAACATATGTTATGGTCAAATTCACAGTTTAGTATATTTATTTATAATATTATTATTTTATATATAATATATATTATATATATATATATATATATATATTATATATTTTATATATAGTAATATATATAATTCTAGAGCCGCTGTACTTGGAAAGCAATGAAGCGGAGAGAGGAGAGCGGGGCAAAGGAGAGGGGAGGGTGGCTGAGAGCTTGCAAAGAACTGAATGGTGATATGAAGGAAATCAGAAGATTTTTAGATGTCAGAGCTATAGGGAGCGAAGAGATAGAGTACGTGGTAGTAATACAAAGACAAAAAAATTGAGAAAATTGGTTAAGCCGGAGGAAAAAAAAAGGAGAATGTTTGTGAGTTTGTTTGAATGTGGAAGTGCAGTTTCGGAAAGAGGAAGGGGAGAGGAGAGGAGAGGAGAGAAACGTGGAAGGAGAAGAAGGAGAGAGTAATGCGAGGAGGAACTTTTAGAAGCAGTTAAGGAAAATGGAGCGGAAAACTCCTGTGAGGAATGGGATAAATATTGAGATTGGCTGAAGGAGGAGAGAGAGCTGAAAGTCTTGATGCGGAGATTTTGAAAGGTGTTGGGGAGCAGTAGAGTGCGAAAGGTTGAGGAAGCATCAATAATAGTTCATTGATACAAGAGGTACGCAGGGAAAATTGTAAAATTAAGAGGAATCTCACTAATGGATCACATGCGAAGTTATAATCTAGCATATTTGAAAAGATTAGATTTTCATATGGGTTGAGCAGTCCCTAGGGGTGGTAGGAAGTACATACAGATTTAAGTTCTGCATTAAGAATATATAAGTAAAGACATGGATACAATAAGAGGCAAGTAATCGCCTTAATAGACAAATGAGAAAGCCATTGGATTCTGTACCAGAAGAAGTGTGCTGGAGAGTTCTGAGAGAGGATTATGAAGTTGTAGGCAGACTGAAAAAAGGCGCAGAAGTACATACGTGAAAGTAGCATAAGTAAGTAACACAGGATAAAACGAGGATTGGTTATTGAGGTAAAATGGAGTAGGCAGGGAGTAGGTTTGCTGTACGGTCGATACTGTTTAATAGCGTTTTGGACGATCAGTCAAAGTGCAAGAGAGATTAGAAGGGATTAACGGAGACATCATGTATATGCAGATGATTTGTATATATATGCTAGTTATTATTATATATCTAATTTATTTATATATTAAATATATATATATATTATATATATATGAATAATATATATATATAATATTTATATATACTATTTATATATATATAATATTTATATATATTATATTTTATATTATATATTATTATTATATATTAATTATATATTTATATTAATTATATTATATATATATTTTATATATATATACTATATATATATGATATATACTATTATTATTAATTCTATACTTCTATATATTGTTGGAGTTGTAGATATATAGTATTAATACAATTCTAGCTTATAATATCGTATGGAATAATCCAGATAATAAAAAAAAGAAAAGACGTGAAATAGTTGAAATATTTAATAAGGTAACAAACAAGCCCAAAATTATATCGTTTTTTTTTTTTTTTTTTTTTTATTTTGGGGGTGTGTGTGTGTGTGTGTGTGTTGTAGTGTGTGTGTGTGTGGTGGATGAAAGAGGTTGAGCAAATGGTGCTGTGTTTCGCAGAAAGTTGAGAGAAACAGGATGTGTGTGTGTGTGTGGATGGCTGTGTGTGTGTAATTGGTCGTGTGTAGGTAGTGTGTAGGTGAGGGTGTAATGTGGTAGTGATATAGAGGTTAAACTGTGTGATATTGTGTATGGGGTATATTTGTTTATTTATTTGTATGCTTAATTTTGTATAGTTATTAGAAAAACTCAACATTTGAATGTTATATAAGGTAATGTTTTCAGGAAATTCTTCCAGGAGTTTCTTTCCCCTGTTATTAATCAAAGGATTCGTAGTCCCGACCGCCGGGGTGTTTGATACAGTTTTAATGTCAAATGAAAAAATCCTGTTTAGATTAGCGGATATTCCCATTCGTCTTTCGAAAACCATTTTGAAAGTTAATTAACTTTCGAAATGTTTCCGATAGATACCTGAGTACTAATAGATACCTTCTTATATATATTTTATATATATAATTATAATATATTAATATATATATATATTATTTATATATATATAATTATATATATTTATATAATTATTATAATAATATATATATAACCTAAACTGTATATAAACTAAAAATATAATATATATACTATTTATGCACATTAAGTGTAACTAGCTCTCCATAGAATAAAAAATACATACGTCAATATCGAGCTATATATATGCGCCAACATGATAATAACAACTACCACGCAATTATTTATAAATTAGGTTGTGACCAGAAAAGATGTATAGGATGACGAATTTAATTACTGATACAATCAATCACAAAATTATGGATGATGAAAATAGTTAATTAATAATATTTAGGAAGCACTTAGTAAATAGAAACCAACGTAGGTGGGTATTAGTGCGAAAGGTACGTGGAATAACTTTAGGATGTGTTAATAAGTGATTTGTTATATTAGATATATATCGTCGTATATATAGGTATTTTTATTTCATATTATGTGACGTGTAGTTAGCCCGTATACCTAATTCCTATCTTGAAGTAGGGATTATAGAGGTATTTAATATATATATTGAAGCATAAAGAGTGAGTGAAAGAGAGAATAGTCGATTATTATGAGTTGTAAGATAGTGAGCTCGGGTGCCCGATACGGTGGTTGTATTGAGAGACAGGAGCGTGACAGGGAGAAAAGGATGCATATAGAATTCATGGCATAGTAACGGAAGCGGAGACGTGAAGGTTGTTGAAGACAGTGTTTAATAACTAGGTGGTGTAATTCGTTAAGAATTAAATTTTTAATTTTTCAAAGTACAAGTATCTGAGTTTAATTATGTAGTTTATTATAATCCATACTATTACGCCTTCTAGTATTTAAATTTCTGAAAAATTTAGAAAGTTTAAATCATATATTTATCAATACTAAGTGTGTAATTATAATATTTATATAATAGATTAAAATAGATTTTATATATGTAGTTATAATTTAATCTAATTTAGGGTATAAATTAAATATTGTTGTTTATGAAAGGTATCGATAGTAATTATATGTAAATTCTTATTAGGTGCGTGTGTGTGCCGGGTTGTGGATTGAGATTACCGGTCTTAATACCGAGTTTAATGTTTGATTAACAAATTTTGTTCCCGTACTATCCCAGGTTGAACATGTTATACCCTTATTTTGACCGTGAGATTTTTATTTTTATTTTAAGTTTTAATTTTGGGATTTAGGATTCGATTTCGTTGTGAGAAGGGAGTATTACTTTGTTTTGTCTGCCTGCACTCTTAGCTTCTCTCAGTGGCTGCGCGCGACCTCAAAATGTGTATAGTTGTATTCTTAAGTGCTTTACTGTTTTCCCGGAAGTTTTTGAATTGAAATGGAAATTAATGATATGTAAATTAACAGCTGAGCGGATGTATGAATTTATTTATTTTTAGTTAACTTCTATCGTGATTGTTTAGAAATTATTCATATGTAATTATATCATGCTATTTAGTCATATACTCAATAAGAATGGAATATATGGATGATAGATTTGAGTGGATTTTTATCCTAGATTCTGAAAGCATCTAGTAATATTTGATTATTTATGGCTATATATATAGGTTCAATTAGGGTAGTTTAGTATGTTGAAAGAAGATTTTTAATGTGAAAGTGGTCTAGAATTTAAATCAGATAAGTAGTTTTTAGGACATAGAGTTTGGCATGATGATGTCAAGTGAGTAAGCGCTAAAGGTGATGAGAGCGATAGATGAGTAGTTACGGGTATGACGATAAGATAAGTATGGTAAATTAAAGTATATATCATAATAAGTGAGAATTTATATATAGTCTAAAGTATTAATTTATATAATTTATTAATATATAGTTTTTTTTTACAGTAATTTTGTTAAAATGTTTGTTTTGTAATTTAGTTGTACTAATTATAATTAAATATCTTTGAAATGTGATATGTATTACATATATTGACACACTTTATGCAAATTGATTCGATAGTAGAGATCTAATATCGATTAGTTAGTACTATCCGTTCAGATGAATATGATACCGATGTTTTTTCTGAGTTAATATCCTTCCCCTTTATTTGTTAATATTTAAAGCTATGTAGATTGATTGTTATCCTTTGCTTTTTTTCTGTTGTTCCGTTTGTATTCTGTTTTTGTCGTTTAGTCTTCTTAGGTTCTATCGTTGCTGGTACTATTCTAATTGTGGGTAATTTTTTTGTTTGGCAGTTCATTTTTGGTGTTTGGAATTGAGAGTCAGAAATTTAATTTTGGTTATTGCTTTATAGTTACATCCTCAAATATGTGATGGACACCAATAAATTAATGCTAAGAATTGCAGATCGAAATGCTAGTATTATTGTCGAAAAGGATAGGGGTAAGTTGTATAGAATCTCCTTTGTAATATGTAAAAAAAGATTTGCTTAAGTACTGAACAAGAATAGAATATTCCTGTAATAATCATGTTGAATACACCAATTCTGTCACTATCCTAGCCTCACATAGTAAAGGTTGTATATAGGCTCGTCATGTCTTTGGGTGCTGTTAGTGACATCGTGTAAGGATGGGATGTTACAGCTCAATATAAAATAAACTCCAGTAAAGAGAAGGAATGTGGTAAAGATAGAGAAAAAAATGGTGATAAGTTTAGACATTGCCATCTTTGAATTAATAATATATTAATACAATTTATCAACTAAGTATATAATATATTTTATATGTTTATAAAATATGATTTATGTGATTTTATTGATTTTCTTATAATTTTTAGTTTATGTATATTTAATTTTTTATATTTTTTGTTATTGTTTGGTTTAAAGGTTGGTTTAAGCCCGTCTCTACTCTCGAGTCCTAGATATACTGTAGATGAGGTTGTGTATCCAGATATTATTTTGTAGCCAAGTCATATATAGATGCATATATATAGTATCAGATAGTTATTGTATTCTATAGTCATTACCTATAATATATTTATTAAATGATAGATACTATATATGTGATTGTATGTATGGCTAAGCAATTGTAGGTTGCTAGAATGTGATATATATGAATTAATTAATGTGTTTTTTAGATACCAGTAT